>SNQJ01S0139650.1:0-25079 GCA_010110895.2 Picea sitchensis | reverse complement strand
TTATGGGTGTGCCTTGGTTAGATGATGCACATTATTTTCATGATGGGATTTTTTCTCATGATTTATGGCTATTCTAGTGGAGTGTTGCATCCATGCACACATTATTATGGTTATCTACCCTTCTAAAGACTATATTTGTGTATGGTTCATGGTATATGTGTTTGGGGGTGGAATTCCCTAGTGGATCTTCATAGTGCGAAAGTGATGTAGCATTCCTTGATTGGTTAATGGAATGAGGGAGCACAATGATCCTCATGTTTGACACTTTTATCAATATTTGGCATGGGATCACATGGCACAATATTTTAGGTCACTCCACATGAGTTCCCTTGGTTTGGATGGTGGATTATGGTATATGCACAAGTTCTCATGACGTTGCACATGGTTTTGAGGCCTTAATATATTTATAGCAATATTGTCCTATTTCATTTGCACATTCTCTTAGGGCATGCTCTTCATAATACTATTTCTGGGAGGTGGTTTTGGTATACATGCACACATGTCTATTCCCTCACACATAGATTGAGGTCACCCAATTTCTTGGAGATGATTAAAATAGATTTATGAAGAACTGTTGAACATATTTCTATGGGGTTACTATTTATGGCATATTGGTTCATCCCCAGAGATAATTCCCTAACATTTTATTATATTTTTAACATCTATGGTGCTGGTATAGGTGCCTCTAACTACCTTCACACATTCTTTGAGGTTGCTCCACTAGTAGAGGTGGTTATAAAAACTATTTACACATATTTATATTGATTCCTCTCGAGAGATGAGGTGTTATATTCTTGGAGAAAATCCCTAACAACTTCTTATATTTTGGGAATGTATTTGGCATCTCTAGGTGGCTAAGTGCTTCATCTAGGAAAGCACTCCCATCATGGCACATTTATTTATGTTGGAATAACTACCTTTGGGAACATATTCTTAATACACACTCTATTTCGATATATTATATTGTTGGTTGATGAGGGTTATAACTACATTCACACACTTCTCAAGGGTTATCAATTTTAATGCTATTGTATTGTTTGACCATAAATCTAGGGGAAACAACTACTATTGGCACACTTATCAAAGGTGTACATATCATATACTATTTTATATTGTTTTGGCATGGTAAAAGTGGTCTCATAACCACCATTTGCACACATCTCAAGGGGGCACCTCTTCTATTAATGAAAGTTTAACTTGGAGCACATACTCTTGGAGGATGATCTATGTGGCATTGTGTAGAGGTTTTGCATGGTCAAATGCCCAAGATCAATTTTTTTTTTTGCATGAGAGATTGGTTAATGGAATAAGGGAGAACACTTATCCTCATGTTTGGTTCTCTTATGAATATTTGGCATGGGATCACATGGAACAATATTCTAGGTAACTTCACATGAGTTCCTTTGGTTTGGATGGTGGATTGTGGTATATGAACAAGTTCTCTTGAGGTTTCACATGGTTTTGAGGATTTATTATATTTCATATATCGAGTTTTTCCTACTTCATTTACACATTCTCTCAGGGCATTCTCTTCATGATACTATTTCTGGGAGGTGGTTTTGGTATACATGCACACATGTCTATTCCCTGGCACATAGATTGAGGTTGCCCCATTTCTTGGAGAAGATTATAATAGATTTATGAACCACCGTTGAACATATTTTTATGGGGTTACTATTTATGGCATGTTGGTTCATCCCTAGAGATAATTCCCTAACCTTTTATTATATTTTTGGCATCTATCATGTTGGTATAGGTGCCTATAACTACCTTGGCACATTCTTTGAGTTTTCTACACTAGTAGAGGTGCTTATAACAATTATTTACACAATTTTCTATTGATTCCTCTTGAGGAGTGAGGTGTTATCTTCTTGGAGAAACAAACCTAACAACTTCTTATATTTTGGGAATGTATTTTGCATCTCTAGGTGGCTAATTGCATCATCTAGGAGAGCACTCCCATCATGAAACATTTATTTATTTAGGCATAACTACCTTTGCACACATCTTCATAAGGCACACTCTATTTGGATATATTATATTGTTTGTTGATGATGGTTTATAACTACCTTGGCACACTTCTAAAGGGTTATCCATTTTAATGATATTTTCTTGTTTGTTTGACCATAGATCTAGGGGAAACAATTTCTATTGACACACTTATAAAAAGGTGCACATCTCATGTACTATTTTATATTTTTTTGGCATGGTCAAAGTGGTCCGATAACCACCCTTTACACACATCTCAAGGGGACACCTATTCTATTAATGGAAGTTTAACTTGGCGTACATACTCTTGGAGGATGATCCATGTGGCATTGTGTAGAGGTTTTATATGGTCAAATGCCCAAGATCAATTGTTTTTTTTTCATGAGAGATGGACAAGTGACATTCCACTATCTTATCCATTTTACTTGGTTATTTTATTATTGGGATTTTTTAATTGTTTATTAGTTGGAAGATATTATTTATTTAAACCTCTTTATAAATCATTTTGGATCTAGCTTTTCCATAATATTATTTTATTGGAGAAAGTTTTGATCTTTATATCTATATATATAATAAATAGTAATACTCTATATCTATATAATATATTAAATAATAATAATATATTTTTAAGGTAAAGCCAAATTGGCATATAAGACCCTTTGTTAGGGACCCCTGGGCCCAACAATTTGACTATTAAATTTTACAGAGGTGTACATGCCCTACTCCCCTCTTGGATTATCTTATTGATGATCAATTGACATTTTGTTTAGACTAAACATGAAAGTTTAAGATTATCGATGGAGTATTATGTTGCACTGGGGGGGGTTAACTTGAGTAGACACTTTTCTTGACATTTCCCTTGTGACTCGATCAACCACCTCGACATTTCCCTTGTAACTCGATTGACCACCTTTGGTGGGTTCCAAGTTGTCTTGAGAAGGAGTTTTGATTTGCACAGTGTTTTCTTGCTACATTGCCCCCTCTCCCCACACCCTATAACAAAATACCACATGGAGTTTTTTTTCAATGGATTATTATGGGTGTGCTTTGGTTAGATGATGCACATTATTTTCATGATGGGATTTTTTCTCATGATTTATGGCTATTATAGTGGAGTGTTGCATCCATGCACACATTATTATGGTTATCTACCCTTCTAAAGACTATATTTGTTTGTGGTTCATGGTATATATGTTTGGGGGTGGAATTCCCTAGTGGATCTTCATAGTGCGATAGTGATGTGGAATTCCTTGATTGGCTAATGGAATGAGGGAGCACAATGATCCTCATGTTTGACACTTTTATCAATATTTGGCATGGGATCACATGGCACAATATTTTAGGTCACTCCACATGAGTTCCCTTGGTTTGGATGGTGGATTGTGGTATATGCACAAGTTATCATGAGGTTGCACATGGTTTTGAGGCCTTATTATATTTATATCGAGATTTCCCTACTTCATTTGAACATTCTCTTAGGGCATGCTCTTCATAATATTGTTTTTGGGAGGTGGTTTTGGTATACATGCACACATGTCTATTCCCTCACACATAGATTGAGGTCACCCAATTTCTTGGAGATGATTATAATAGATTTATGAAGCACTGTTGAACATATTTCTATGGGGTTACTATTTATGGCATATTGGTTCATCCCCGAAGATAATTCCCTAACATTTTATTATATTTTTGACATCTATGGTGCTGGTATAGGTGTCTCTAACTACCTTCACACATTCTTTGAGGTTGCTCCACTAGTAGAGGTGGTTATAACAACTATTTACACATATTTATATTGATTCCTCTCAAGAGATGAGGTGTTATATTCTTGGAGAAAGAGCCCTAACAACTTCTTATATTTTGGGAATGTATTTGGCATCTCTAGGTGGCTAAGTGCTTCATCTAGGAAAGCACTCCCATCATGGCACATTTATTTATGTTGGCATAACTACCTTTGGGAACATCTTCGTAAGACACACTCTATTTGGATATATTATATTGTTGGTTGATGAGGGTTATATCTACATTCACACACTTCTCAAGGGTTATCAATTTTAATGCTATTGTATTGTTTGACCATAGATCTAGGGGAAAAACTACTATTGACACACTTATCAAAGGTGTACATCTCATGTACTATTTTATATTGTTTTGGCATGGTCAAAGTGGTCTCATAACCACCATTTGCACACATCTCAAGGGGGCACCTCTTCTATTAATGAAAGTTTAACTTGGAGCACATATTCTTGGAGGATGATCTATGTGGCATTGTGTAGAGGTTTTGCATGGTCAAATGCCCAAGATCAATTGTTTTTTTTGCATGAGAGATGGACAAGTGACATTCCACTATCTTATCAATTTTACTTGATTATTTTATTATTGTGATTTTTTAATTGTTTAATATTAGTTCCAAGATATTATTTATTTAAACCTTTCTATAAAATATTTAGGATTTAGATTTTGGATACTATTTTTTTATTGGAGAAAGTTTTGATCTCTATATCTATATATATAATAAAGCTATAGTCTAAATGTGCTAAGTTTTTGCCCTTTTCTGGTTATATTTTCTAGAGATATTTGCTAATCATACTAGATATTGTTGGACTTACAAATTTGAGTGGTTAAATCTGTATAATCCTAATACTCCAAAGGTTAAATCTATTTTCTCTTAAGATTAAGAACATATCAAACAACTTCGTTTGAGCCTTCACATTTTGATGTTTTCATGTGCCCCTCTCTCTCGTGTGGTGGGAGACACGGTTTAATTTCGCAGGGAAGCTTGCCGGCCAGGGATTCAATTGTGTGATTCATGAAGATTTTCCTCTCGGCATTGCTTACCAACTTGCAGTTTGAAGAAACAAACTATATGTCATCCACATGTTTTATTCTGTGCCTCCTGTGGTGTGAGAAATGTATTGAATTGTTTGATTGGTGGCGGTTTTCCTCGCGACACTGCTGTCCAACTTGCAGTTTGAAGAAACGAAAAAATGTTTTATTTAATAAATAAATATTAATACATTCGTGGAAATATATTAACAAACGGAGGAAACAAAAGTTGACATTATGAAACTCTGTATGTTCAGTAAGATTATTTAACTCAATTATATTCGAAATGGGCAACAACAAGCATTTTAATTTGTCGTTGCGTTGACATGGAAATGTATTTAAAAATAATATAAATATAATTTATACTCCTCAAACCAATTACATTAACAACTCTCTATCAAAACCATGGTGAGAATGATAAACACCCATATATATATTATAAAATATATATATATATATATATATATATATAAATAAATAAATAAATAAATAAAGGTATCTATACTTACTATTTATAAAAGATCAAAGCTTTGTCATGTAACCTACCAAAACAGAATTTGGTAGAATTTGGAATTCTTTTCAATTTTCATGGTTTTACCCAGTGATATTGATATGATATATGGAGGATTCAAATCATAATGATGGAGTGTGCTTGAGCAAACCAAACCGTTGATTGAAAAAATGCTCACACATGATATTTCAATGATGTAATAATTTACTTGGGGAAATGGATACTATGAAAAAATATAGTGATAAAGAGGAGTTTGGGATGATGTCCAAGACTTTGAGAAGATTTGAATATTTTGCAAAATGGTTGATTAAACATTTCTAGAATGGTGTATAGATAACAAGATTGTTCATTGATATTAGTTATTACTTGGGGAAATAAAGAAATGAAGATGTATTTTTAAAAATAGTCTTTTTTTAATTAAAAGTAAAATTAAAAGAAAATGTTATAAATTGAATAGCTCAAGTAAACCAAAATATTATACATTGAATAATTTAAGTATTGTACATAACTTCAATAGTTTAAGTGATATATAGGTTAGATTATTAAATTCGATTATTTAATACCATAAAAAATTAGTTATTCTAACTAATATTTATAGGATATGGATCATGCATTAATAACTTACTTTATATAATAATATATCATATGTTTGAATTGAAAAAGACCCACAAATACTTAAATAAAGAATTAACAAAACTCTAAAAAAAAAACATCAAATACAATATTTATTTACTAAAATTTTGAAAAAATAAAATAAAATAAATAAACTAACTTGATTGCAAAAAAAACTTCATAATTAAGTACATTCGATCCGAAACCATTTTAAAATACATTGCCCCTCTTAAAATACACTACCCCTCGAAAACAAAAGAAAAAAACAATTAAAAAATCACATTGAGAAAAATAAAAGAATACATAAAAACGCACTCATGATGAGAGAAAGAATGTCTAACCCACTTCCTAAAGGTCATGTGGTCCGACCCACCTCCTCGTTACAATACTCACTTTCTAAACATTATGTTGACTTAAAAGGGATCCCATGAAAGTAAAATGATTACACTCCTTCATAGAAAATAACATGAATCTATGGAAAGTATATTGGAAGATCAATAAATTGATATTGATATGATGTTTACCATGGATTCAATTCACAATTCTTAATATTCATACCTTTGGTCTTTTTAGATATTGGAGGGTCATTATCTTTACAGATTTGTTGCCAACATAATTTCATTAATCACAAAATCCAATGCAACTTTTTACAAATTTGTTGTTAACATAATTTCATTAATCACAAAATCCAATGTGATTTTTAAAATTTAGATGTCAACAATTTATGAATTCATGATGTATATAGTTATTCATTGTTAATGGTTCAGCCATGTAGTCATGTTAAAGCTATATGTAATCATGTTAAAGTTTTATAGAGGATTTTTTTTTTATTTTTTTTTGAAAAGTATTGATTTTAGAAATTTATTTATGTATAGCATGCAACTTGTTATATTATTAAAAAAAATGGTTTTTATTTTTTCATTTTTTTTTTTTAAATGCAAAAGAATATAAATTTTATTTATAATTACAAAACAAATTAGTTTTCACAAAATTTGATATAGAATATACACTCTTTAAGGATTCTAAAAAGACTTCTACGTAACTTAAGTGTATATTTTGCATCTAACAATCGACAAAAACTAAAGAAAAACATATAGATATTCCTTCATAAAGCTTTTTCCAATTTTTTAGACTACAAACCCAAAAAAATAACATAAAAACTAATGCTTCTTTCTAAAAACATAGAAGACAAATATCATGGGCTATCATGGGCATCTACATCCAATAAGTTGTACAACAAATGATTTTTTAAAAATAACATAAAAACTAATGCTTCTTTCTAAAAACATAGAAGACAAATATCATGGGCTATCATGGGCATCTACATCCAATAAGTTGTACAACAAATGATTTTTTGAGATTATACATAAAGAAACCCATTTAAAGATTCCTCAAGTGCCATAATTCAAGATTCAATCTTTTGTCTTTTNGCATAATGTAGATATGAATATGATTATGGCCAAGCGATGTAATATGTAAATTGTATTTTCTAATTTTAATAAATATAACATGATACCAATTATTGGGAATATGGACAAAGAAGGAGGATGATTTATCCACAAGAGAGGGAAATGTCTAGGAGTGTCTAAAATGGGTCCAAAGAGGAAGTTATTATTGGTATTAATCAAAACCCATATTTTTGAATTTTATTACCATTAGGGATGAATTCTATTTTCTAGTTGAGTGTATGAGAGCCCAATCATTAAATACCTGTCAGGGGTGGGTGTAGAAGTGACATCCATAGTTATTGGAAACATGGGGATGTAGTACAATCAACATTGGGAAGAGTGTGCATTCAATTACCTTGGGAAAATAGAGGAAATTTGTATGGGGGAGAAGAGGCATTTTTTCACATAGAGTTTTTGGCATGAACAACAAGGGGAGAGCAAGGAAAAATAACATTGGTGTTGGACCAAGAAGGTTGGGCAAATTTTGGAGCATGCTGGAGCATTTCTTGAGCATGATGGAAAAAGTGATAGCCTTGCACAATTGTTCTTCTTGTTGCATGATCTCCTCATCATTATTCTCAACTATAGTGATCTCATGCTCCAATCAATCAGTCAAGGCCCAGATTAGCTAGAAGATTTGTGGGGTAGCCCAATTGGAAATATCCCCACTGGTAAAAGATGGGTCCAAAGGAAAACTGGAGGCAAGCAATTGGCTACTTGATATAGACCATTCTGAAAAGATGGTGGTGCTAGTGCCATTTGGATTGGGAGAGGAGGCTCTGAGGCTCCGGGTGAGCCGAGCCTGTACAACCCATGGAAGTGTCGCAACCACAATTGTTTGTTCCAAGCAGATTTCCAGGATAGTCCGACACTGTTGTGGATCTTGTAATATAGGTGAAATTTGATCCTTAACCGATCTCATGTTGTGTGCAGATTGTGTGTCATCATGGGTATCCATCTAGTCCAGTGGAGGATCCTGATCCATCAGAACCTCTGTCCCTAGCCCTATCTATGGCGGTGAATTGAAAGGAGTATTTGGTTGTGCGTCAAAGGGGACTTGGACTTGTGAAAACTGTGGAGAAATGGATGATAAGGGAATATTGGGGAAAACAATTGTATCATAGGGGTCAGTATACTTTGGAAAGATCGTGTTAAATTGGGTATGGATAAGTGGAAATTGGAAAGACTTGTGATACTTGGAGAAAATTGGGCAACTTGGGCATGTTCTTGCTATTGCAATGGAAAAGGGGTTAGAAGTTTCAGTCTTGGGAGTATCAAGGTTGGTTTGGGTAGGGGATGATGGGGTGGTGAGTGGGGCCAACAGGCACACTAGGCTATCAAATAGCGACTTCTTTCATGATCGGGGTAGATTTCGACAGATTTGGGTGGTCATCAATGATGTGTATAGCCTATATTTTGGAGGGAATGGGGGTAGTAGAGTGAGATGGGGTTGGAATGGTGTGGGTGGGGGCTGGAAGGGATGATAGAGGCATGGCGTCAGTGATGACGGGGTCAGCCGTAAGCTTGGATAGAGATCCAATATGCTGCTTCTTCATAGGAAAAACAATAGACAAGACTTCATGGAATTGCTTACCCAAATAGGTAGCATCATCCATAATTGAGGAAAATGGAATATGTAGAGTCCTTCTAGGTAGCGCTTCCTCTTCACCTGATATTCCCCTTCCTCTGAGCTAGAAGGTGTCATGTCTCACTTTTTTGAGCTGATACTTACATCAGGTGGTTGCACAGGAGCAGACCTTTGCGCCATGTTAGGCATCATGCAGGAGGTACATGACCGCTTCTTTTCCACAATGAAACTCAACCAGGAAGTGAGCTCCTTGTTGAACACAACCACATCAAGATAAAATGGTAGAGGGGTCATATGGAAGAGTGTCAGATCAACTGCAAGAGTTCTCATGAAGATATAGTCACGACTCATCCTGAACCAAATGTTATGAGTGTTGCTATTTAACAACACCCGTGGGATTTTTGGCCTTTGTGTTGCGGAAATGATTTCATTATGCCACTGCAGAAAGGATGCAATGTGAGATTTTGAGTTTCTTCTAGCTGTGTGAAGGGTCGAAAAGTTTGGAAATATGACCGTCTACAAAATGGGAGATGTTGCGACCCTTCAACGACTACCACTTCCACATAGTTAATGCTACCAATAAGTATCCATAAATGAAGTACCCAATATTTTCATGTGGATCCATTCAAGTCCATAATAGTTTTGTAAATCAAGTATTTTTACCAATTCATCGATGCACCATTCTTGATGAAATATGTGACTGTGATTGTGTCAAGGGTACACTCACCTTTTGTGTAAATTTTCATTACTTTCCCAGTAATCAGATAAAATTCCATGTGGAACTGTTCATCATTGATCGAGGAAAAATGTGATCTTCAACCTCTGCATTTGGTACCATATTTATCATACAAGCTAAGTTCACCCTTTTTCTAGTTGTGCTTCCTAGAGCCTTGGAAGACGTATGTGACATCCTGACCTTCCGTGGACAAATGAGTAAGATTATGAAGGTCTTCGACATGGATGGGATAGGCCCAATCTATCCATAATATGTTGTTGTGCATGCGACTGATGAAGAATTTCATGCACCGACCAACATTTCCTGTAGTGCCAAATACTGGTAGGTCGTGAAGATTCATCAAGGTAGAATCCCACAATGGTATGTACTCCTATTTACACTTCCATTGAAACTCTCCATTTGGAAATGTTACATAGTCCATAAAGGAATGAATACCCATTTTTGGAAACAGGAAATCATCAGTAAAATCAAGGTTGACCAATCGAGCCTATTCAACTTTTCCATGGAGATCACCCTAAACTGTAATGCATGGATTAAAAAATTCCTCCAGAATAGATTTTTTGGGAAGGGATCACCATCCAACAGTTCAAATAATCCTAGTAGACTAACGTTGGTAAAAAAATAGCACTAGTGGAAAAAGGTTCGTTCTCACAGACTGCTCAGGGGGCTCTAGGACTAAATATACCCAAGACTCAATTATGAGCCAATGAGCTAGTAAGAGAGACAACATGGAGGAAATTAAGAATTAACGTCGAACATGATGAGTGACGTAGAAAAATATCTGAGACGATTTAGGTAGTGATGAGCACAATTATCGAGCGAAGTGTGATAATATAGATTACTCATAATATTTAATGATCCCATTGGAGGTTAATCTGGAAAATAATTACATTTGTTGGGAATTAAATGAATCGAACAAGAAATCAATGGGACAATGAAGAAAAATACTAATGACAATTAAGAAACCGAGTGACAGTGACAAGGCACAAATTTCAAATGCAGAAGTGACTAAATACACAAGGATTTGATTTAGACCTCTCCAATGACAAAGGTGATATCTGGGTTGGAAAACTTAACAATGACAACTAGAATCTATGATAAGTGATGATTGGATACATCACCAATTTATTGACATAACCGAAAGACAACAACTAACTATTCTACCTACTGTATGCACTCCTGCATACAAGAGTACTTCACAATTTCACTTACCGAGCAAGAATGTAGGGCTTCGGGCATGCTCCATTCACCCATCTAGGATGAAGAATATCGTCCATTTGCGCGAGCCTAACAACTCCAGATTCTTTAATTTGTCCAACTATGAAGGGACCAAGCCAATGCGTTTGTAGATTTACGGGATGTGTATGATACTTACTGTTGTATAATAGGACTTGGTTGCCTTGTGGGAGTGAATTAATTTTGATATTCCTGTCATGCCAAGATTTATGTTGGCCTTTTTCTACTATCTAAGGAAAATACGCTAAGAATCTAGCTTCTTCAAGTTTCAATAGATCCTCCACTCGTTCTTTGATGGAGTCATCATTTGTTATCTTAGTAGCATGTGCAATGCATAAACTCAGAGTTATAAACTCAGCCGGGACTACCACTTCTCGTCCATATACCAATTGAAATAGGGTATATCTATTTAATCACTTTGTCATAGTCTTGTAATCCCATAACACAGCTAGAAGTCTCTCATCCTAGTTGTCCCAATTCGTACAATGGACTTTAGTCAACTCCATATCCAAGATCATATTGAATTCTTCCACTATTCCATTAGCTTGGGGATGGTATGGACTGGTCTTATCATGTTGAATCATAAAATCTCTTTTGAGGGTTGTGATAGTTGCAATGATAAAGTGGGCTTTTTGATCACTAGTCAAGCTCTTTTTTTGAAAAGAACCTGATTTTGCAAAAAAGGTCAAAGTTTTTCGAGAAAGCGCAAGAACATAACAAAAGACTAGAAGCAATGGAAAGTAGATACATCGAGCATAAAGCTAACTACAAGCAATCCAATAGTGAAAACATATCATATGCAAGATGGATGAGTAAGTGGAAATAGACAAAACTTTTGAGTGCATGCAAAGAGAAAGCAGGAAAGTAGTGGAAGTGGAATCATGAAAGGATAACAGTGAAATCAAGAAGTGGCCAAGAAAACCATACAAATTTGGAATTATGTAATGGGAAAGGGTTGGCTATCTTCATGTTATTTTGTAGAGTTGGTTGGTCATTTTCATTATTGTGTTCATTGTTAGTATTTTGGCCATTGTGGCTTTCATTACTTTTGTCATGGGTTGTATCTTTGTTACTAGTGTTACAGCTATCATCAAGTCTATCTACCAAGAATCACTATAGTTTGTAATAGATGTATGGGAATAGTCTCTGCTATGTAAACTGAGGCAGGAGAACTATACTAGCTGCAAACCAATATTGAGATGAAGATAATAAATAAGGAAGTTATTTTGGGCCCTAAAATCTTTGGTTATGATTTGTTTGATTTGGTTTTTTATCCATTGTGCAATTCCTTTTGTACTATGTTTTTTAGTTGGTCATTAATTATGCATGTCTTTCAATGTATGGGATTTTCTTTACTCTACGCAACATAGTTTATCAGATGTATATACTAGTGTAGCATCTCAATGATATAATATTTTCACATGTGAGTATGGATCTGAATTTGGTTGCATTAGATCCAATGATGCATCCTCGCTAACTCACTTTATCACACACAAGTCTCCATTTCACTTCGAGTGATACCTCCTTCCCTTTCGGAAGGTTGAATATGCCATCACTACTAGACTACAACAATATCTTTGCTGGAAACCTTCGAGAACCCCGGTCTCTAATTTTGCACCAACAAATGGTTTTGTTGTTAGGACCTGAAGCTTTCACATGAATTTTTAGAGGATGCAACATCAAATCTTTAAGTATGACATTGAGAATTGGTGGGAAATAAGGTGTGAAAATTTGTTCTGCAAGAAGCTGAGTTATGACACAAACATTTGAAGGTTGTGAACAACAATGTATTTTGCTCGGAACCACCAAGCAAATAGTACGATATCTTCTAGATTCAATTCTTGGAAGAGGTATTTCAACATCTCGACCAACTGCAAGAAGAACAATAATTCAAAGATCGAGTCAAATGAAGCTATAATTGGATGACTGAGCATTTAGCATCTTTTCACCGACTAGATCACCCGATTTATAGAGCTGTGGAGTTTTGGGTACATACCACCTTAGAAGGATATATCATTGAATTTTTCACTAGGAATCACCAGTGTTTTTAAAAAGAAGAATCTTTATTCAAAGAAGGATCCATAGGAATACTATTGCGGGAAACCCCCCTTTGGATTGAAATTTTTCTTGTGGAAGAGGGGATGCTATCTGTTCCTATTGAGATGGAAGCACAAAACCTTGTGCATGAGGGGTGGGTGATTAAGGGATTTTCCCCCGTGACCTTGGGTCATGTCACAGTAGATAAATACTAAAATATACCCTCACAAAGAATCATGGAAACAAGAAATAACTACTTTTTCACTAGGAGAGAGAAGGGAAGGAAACAAGAGAATACTTTCATGTTAAACCCTTCATCTGATGTCAATCCTGCTCCTTATTCTTGAAGCATTCCTGGTCTCTATCAGAACCTGCTTGCAATAGGAAACCAAGAAAGTGTTCCAACAAGGTAGTTATAGGTTCAAGTAGTATATATTAGGTGTATAATTCAAAGAATACATGAACAAAAGAAACACATAACATTGCAATAAAAACAAGATAGGAGGTAAAGATAACTCTTCTATTGTTAACAATATGTGAATGTTGGTTACAACCTAGTTCAACTTCTGGCATGACTTCAGAGCCAATTGCCCGGGTTCTTCCAGAAGTCCTTCGAGCATCAAATCAACAATGAGGATATTCCTCACATAACCCAATAAGGATAGGAACATAGCTTATGGCTATATAAGAGAGGAAGGAACATTGGAAAAGGAGTTTCCAGGTTAGGGGATGCTACTCCGAGAGTGAAAGGATTAGGGAAGCTTGCCAAATCTCAACATCATAACCTTGCACCATCATATTTGTCCTCATATTTTCCCTCAATGGTTCTTTTATACCATCCCAAAGAGGTTGGGGAGGTTGAATTCTATTTAGTGTGGGCTTAGGGATGTCGGGAAACGATCCCAACTGAAAAAATGGCCCAAAATTGTGGAAATATTTTATTTTTCATAACTTCTTAGGGCATCCATGGGTTGTGTACTATCAAGTCATAGATGTCCATGTGTTGCATAAAGGAAACCCATGGATAAAAGAAAAATTCAAGTTTTTTAAGCAACTTTGATGAGGAAAGTTTGGGATTTTCCTTAGCAACCTAGGAAAATGGGTAAGGCCATGTCACAAATGCATAGGTGTGGAAATTTGTGCTATAACAGATGCCCCCTAATGTGTGAGGTCAGAAGGGGAAAATAATGGTCGAAATACATTATATATCTGAGAGGCGAGGATGAAATGAAGTAAACTCATGAAGGTTCTCTAACAACTCATCCAAAAACATAAACCGTTAGCCAAAATCAAGTAAGATTATTCTCTTCCCAAGTCAGGCATACCTATGCTCAGGAGTGATGTAAGCATGGCCTACAAATCAAATACATTGTGGATCCATGAAATATATAAACATATTAGAAATGACCATGGCCACGAACAATACACAATGGATACATTTGGTATATATGAAGTAGCAAGTATGTCTATGAGGAATGCACAGTGGAACCATGTGAAAGTAGACCATAGCCACAAATAGATACATAGTGGAGCTATATATCAAAATGAAGAACAAAGGATATTTGGGACCAATGGTGTGAATAAGATGATACTTTGCAAGTACCAATGTCTTTGGGGTGGTACAATATGTCACGTAGGATCACAAAAGATGTGATTCTCATACTTCACTTGAAGTCTTCAAAACAATCCATCGTGGTATGAATCTACACTATGAGAATATATGTGTTGGGGTCAAACATAGTGAGACACCATTTGATTACCGGTCATTGATGTATACCATTAAAAAACGTGAGACAACCCATTGATGATGATAATGGGCATCAAGGTACCATGGTACAATCTAACAAGTGTGAATAAATGATTTGATGTCTAATACCTGGTAGAATGTATTGACCAAGCGACATTGATGTATTCCCACTGTCAATAGTGAGGGAACTGGCCATTGATGACTATAAAACCCAAGGTACCAAATATGACTCTAGGTCCCTATCCCATAGAAAGATGAGCTGAAGTTGATAAGAAGAGATCCCTTGGAAGGAAGGAATTAAGGTATCCTCCATCATCCAACACAAGGGGTAGTCGAAGGCCAAATATTTGGAAGGACTCGGATGAAAATATTGTAAGGACCACACCGAGGTACGACTCCGACATGCACCATATGGAATAGTGCACGACAAAGACTCTTTGAATAATAGTTGATAATGGAGACTAGTGACAAATACAAGGAATCCAACAATGGTGTCAAATGGAAACCAAGGTACAAAACGAATCCCTATGTGTGATAATTTTTGTTCATGTCGATCACAAGGGAAACTACTCAGTCAGTGACCAATCATGATTTTTCATCTGTTGAGCATAAGGTCACCTATCAATAATGGAAATAGGCCCAGGTTGCAACTCTAGTTCATACTCTCAGAGAAAAATGTCAGAGTCGATAAGAGCAGACCCACCAGCAGAAGTCAATAGGGACCTTCTATACTAGTAGGAGTAAAAGATAGTAATACTTGTGACTATGAGAATGACTTGATAGATGCAGGAAGGATGACTTGAGAGGATAGATATTTATTGCGGAATGGACAAATTAGGTTGAAACTTCCCTTGAAAAAATGCGTGACACATTATGTGACTTAAGCAACATGACTATAAACTAGGATACATTTGCAATACAAGAGGCATCAAAAAACAATCCACGTGGTTGAAAGAATAACCAACCCGGGGAGATTATACTCAATAAAGAGAAAAAGTCTCCTAAATCTATACTAGACCCAAAATGATGAGATACTAACTCAATATTGTAACCCAAAATGATGAGATACTAACCCAAAATATCCCCTTGGATCCTCTTATAGTTTGGCCCTGCAACCTTTATAACCTACCCTCTCTAACAACAATGTTGATTGTTGTGTTAGGGATATCTCCCTATGAACATATAAGTACTTTCCCTCTCTCAAAATTAATGAAAAAACCCATGTCCTCCAAAACTGAAACTGAGAGCAAGTTATTCTCCTATTCCAGTACATGTAACACAACAACCACCTCGAGAAATACTCTTGAATCCAGCTAGAACCTCACTTTCCAAACTCCTTATGGACCACCCTTAGCATGAGTTCCAATCTCCACATGTAAATCTGAGTCCATCTCTAACCAACATATGAACAAATCCTATGTCCCTTTCATGTGACGAGAAGCCCCACTGTCCAAGTACCGAGCAATCCTTGAGTTGGTGTTGGTAGAGAGGCATGAAAGCATTGAGAATTCATTCTCAAACTTTACTACAAACTCATCTAGTTTTGTATCTATTGATGTTGTAGTTTGTGTCTTCCCTTGCCTCTTCTTCTCCTGACACTGTGTTGCATACTTCCCAAACCTGTGACGTGTGAAGCACTTGATTTTAATCAATTCATTATTTTCTGGATTTTGAGGTTGACTCCTCATTGTTACCCTGCTTTATAGAACCCTTTCCTTTTCCTTTCCTTGTATTACTAATAATGGCTAGGTTCTCCTCCTCTTCATCTTCCTGTTTGTTTCTTTTAGACTCCTCCCAAGTCTCTTCTAGTACGCAATCATCCCAAAGTATCTGCCAATATGGGATGTTTTCCCAAGCAATGACTCCCTTAACAAATGGTTCCCATGAATTGGGAAGATTCAATTCCACATTCACGAGATCGGTTTCCTCCATTTTCTCCCCTATGGTTGCAAGTTTATCATGCACCTATGTGATTTTCATGAGATAGCTAAGAACATTATTTGATCTACACATCTGCACCAATTTGATTTTATTCCTTAAGACCATATCCATATTCTTGTTATTTCTTTGGAATAAACTTACCAAGGAATCAAACATTTCTTTAGTCATGTTCTTCTCAGTTAGGTGAGGTATTATATGATCCTCCATGGAATCTAGGAGGACCCTCTCTTCTTTGATCTCCTTCTTGTTTCGAGCTTCCAAAGTTGTCGGACCTATCACCGGAGTAACTAATTTATCCACTAACTCCCAAAGTTCATACTCCTTCAAATCCAAATTTACTCTTGCTTTCCAAGATAGTAATTTGGATGCTCCATCCAATCTGTCTTTAGCTCTCAATTGTGTTGTTTCCATCCCTAAGACATGATAAGCTTCCTTGGAAATAACCTGTTGCTGAAAACTACCCCTGTACTGACCTATATAGACTTGTACGTGACTTTCACCATTGCAACTCATGTATGTACATGACTGGTACTACCGCAACATGCATATACACAATTATTCTCAAAGAAACAATTATATGTACATGATTTATTTTGTCTGTGATCCGCGTACCTTTTAGTAAACCTATAAAAACTTAGTTTTTCCTCCGTACAATTGTTTCCAATAAATTCATCCTTCATTTCTTGCATGATGGTTATGTATCTGCTATAGATATGATATTTGGCTTCCCCTCAGAGCATGTGCTTTGATACCATGTTGAAAATATTACTCCAACACCTAGGTACTTTGTTATATAGTTATTTCCTTACTGCAATCATATTAGCAGCTCAAAAAACAAAAATACACTATTGAAATATTCAACTCAATAACATGTAGCAAAAGAAAAACAGGAAACCAAATCATGCACACATAAACACCAATAGTTTTGGGTAGATACCCCTAGAAAAACCCCAGAGGGAAAACCAGTGTTGGGAATGATTTTATTATGCTAAAATCAGGGTTCCCATAATAAGGATAATTTCCCACTTAGAGAAATACAATTGTATACAATCCTAGCAAAGTCTGACCTAATGTATGAACCAGAATTGCATGCTTTTCAAGGTGTACATTATTCTCCTTCTTGTGAACCGCATATATGCGTGACTACCTCCATTGTGACCCATGTAAATGAAAATAAAACATGTATGGGAAGATCTGTATGACACTACACTTCTTGCTGACTTCCTCTGACTGAAAACCACCTATGCTACCTCTGTTCTTTCTTCTCCTTGACCTGATATCTATATGGAAGTCCTTCTTCACCTATCCAAGATCTTGAATCACAGTATTTTGTGATCCAATCCTCTCTAAATTAATTCCTCTACTCTCAAGTATCAAGTGTGTCAAGTGTAAGAAAAAGTCCGCCTTTGCTTATACACTCTCGAATGACTCCACACTAGAAAAAGTCCTTATTTTCTATCTATGTCTGAATGTGTCTTGTCCTTCACCCTACCCTTGCTTTTATAATCGTGAGTTATAATCTATTTATAATATCACTAGAGATTTAGATTGCATGCAAAGATTACATGCTAAGATTACATGATAAGATTACATGATAAGTACTTTTAGCACTTTCCTCAAATAACTCAAATAACTAATTACATAATTAATTAATAAAAGTAACGTACTTTAACAATTCCTTTAACTAAAGTAAATTCAAGAGTAGAGGGATTTGAATGATTTCCACACATCTAGACACATAAAACTATGCATAAATACATGTTTCATGCTACCACAAGCATCAACGGGGAAAATAGGAGAATTAGTCATCCTATGCCATTTATTTCATTAGCAATAAATTAGCACCAACTGAGTTAAACTATACAGTCATGGAAAATGAATTCTTATCAATTGTACATGCAATTAATAAGTTCATACACTACATCACTGGGTATGATATTTTCATTCATACCAACCACTCTACCATTATGTACCTAATGAACAAACCTATAACCAATGGTATGGTAATGAGATGGTTGTTGTTGTTACGAGAGTTTAACATTACTATTCTAGATAGACCTGAAAGGGAAATTTTGGTAGCAGATTGCCTTTCTAGAATTCATAATGAAGAAAAAACAACTCTTGTAAATGATGATTTCCTTGATGAACATTTGTTTGTTGTATCTACTAACTTCGTATGGTTTGCAGAAGTGGCTAACTATTTGGTTAGAAAGAAACTTCCACATCATCTCTTACATAGTGAAAAGAAGAGGATCGTCCAACATAGTTATTATTATTCTTGGGTGGGGGGTGACCTATTTTGGATAATACCTGACTTGATTATCAGAATATGTGTTCGTGAATATGAATTATTTGATATATTCAAATCTTGTCACGAAAATCCATGCATAGGGCACTTCACAAACAAAAAAATAACACATAAAATTCTTCGTTCATGATACTATTGGCCCACCCTCTTCATGGATGATAAACAATATGTTTAGAGCCATGACAGTTTTCAATGAATGGGCCACCCAATACGGTCTAATGAGATTCCTTTACAGCCCCAAGTAATGATTGATCCTTTTGAGAAATGGGCTCTAGATTTTGTCGGGTCGATTGTTCCTACATCGACAAAAGAAAAGGTATATCTTAGTTTTTACTGATTATGTTACCAAGTGGGTAGAATCCAAATATATTTTCCATGATATTGAACGAACTATTGTTGATTTTGTATTTAAATATATTTTTTCCCATTTTGGTCTGCCAAGAGAAATTGTAATAGATCAGGGAGTGCAATTCACATCAAATATGGTATAGGTCATCATTGAGAAATATCAAATCAAGCACCGAAAATACTCCCCTTACCATCTGTGGGCCAATGGACAAGTGGATTCCAAAAATAATGTCCTTCAAGCAATTCTGACCAATGCAATACAAAAACATCATGAGGATTGGGAAAATCAACTTCTCAAGGAACTATGGGCCTATAGGACTACATGGAGGAATACCACTCGACACACACCATACAAATTAGTGTATGGAAGATAAGTTATCCTTACAACAGAATTTCAAGTGAATACCTACAGAGTAACATCTCTGGTAGGTATGGATCTTATAGAGGCACAAGAACAAAGGATGATTCAACTAAATCAATTGGATGAAATACATCAAGACACCATCCAGCAAACCACTCTTGTATAGTAGCATAGAAGTAAGTGGCATGATAAGTTCATCCGGAAGAATCAATTTAACCCAGGTTATTGGTCTCTCATTTTTATTCCAAGTTTAAAAACTTTAGAGAAAATTTCATCACACACTAGATGGGGCCATATGAAATTGTAAATTTATTTGAAAATGGTTCTGTGAAGATTAAAACCATTGATAAGGAATGAATTTTTTTCTTAGTAAATGGATAGGGAATGGATTTCCTTGTACAAGCAGCTTGTTATCCAAGAATATTTTGTGCCATGTATTCAACAACAATCTGGGATGGAGGTATTAAGCAGGGAATATTCTCAACCTGTTGCAACCTCACTTTGATTCATTTCTTTCTTCTTTCCTAAAATAAAATAAATAAATAATAATAATAAAAAGATAAAAATAAATAAATAAAAATAATAATGTCCTTTTGTGAAAACCATTTCTATGGCGCATTTGGATAAGGAATTTGCTTGAAAACCAAGCAAATGGCAGACAAATGTTCCCCATTTTTTTAACAAAAGGGAGATTGTTGACTGTAAGATAGATAAGTTTGGTTTGTCCCAAAAAGAGGACGTTTTTATATGCATGATATTTCAATAGTAGTACTATAAATAAATGATTTGGTTCTGTGAAAATCCTTCCCGTTATGGAGCTTGGGATAACCATCCTTGTTGTCTTAACACCACAGTTGGAAACCATCTCTACTGCAATTAAATTTCCATGTGTCAGAATATTCATTAGAGGTTAAAAGTATTGCAATAAAGTACTGCGTATAATATTATTGTAATCTTGTACTATGGTCCTTAAAAATCATTTTTTTGTGCTTGTGTCTGTTGATGGAGGATTCCTTAAGTCCTTCCTTCTAGCAAACCTTACCCCATCGACATCAAAACATTATCTGGGGATGAGGTTATAGACTTCATAGTGCTTTGGAATCTTCATAAATTAATGGTATATTTCCTTGTTGTTGGTCGTGGGGATATATCAATGCCTCTTGATTGGTTAATATTGTAGGTGACTCGACATTAGCACATCTATTCTTACTTATCAAGATGCACTAAGATAATTTATCACTTATTATCATCAAACGTGAGTTTCTTCACGTTGGTTAATGGAATACCTTAACGGTCAGAAATCCAATGATTTCTCTTCATGTTCGACATCATCACATGTATTCACATGATGAGAATTGTACCATAGGTTTTGGTATCGGTTGACGACCATATTTTTTTATGACATCAATGATATCTTGCAACAATTATTTGTTTTACAGTAGAATGTTCTAACAAAGAGACTATTATTCAATCTTAAAAAAACAAAAGTATGGGAAGTAGCCTTAATCACAAGTCATTTTTGTTCTAGACCTACATTTCTTCTGCAAACATCTTCCAACATCCTCAACATTAGCATCTTCAACATCGACATCTTCCACATCAATATCTTTAGCATCATTATCTTCAGCAGAAAAATTATTTTTCATGAACATTGTGTGTCATTTCTTAATGTACAAAGTGATAGTCTTATAGTTTATCATTCCACTCTTGTGCAGTATCAAAATAGAAGTACAACTCTTCTATATATGACAACAGTTAGGCACTTCAACAAAATAATCTTGCAGACAACTAGTTTCAGTTATTTTTGGGAAGCCACTGGCAATCCTGTAACATCAAAGCAATCTTGTGACCAATGTTCTCATTTGTCACGGGATCCTTATATCAGTCACCAGAAATCCTATAGTGGATTGTGTATAATTTCAAGTCTCCTCATTTTGAATAAGGATAGTAGGCTTTAGAATGAAGAATTAGGGTTTCCCAAACAACTCTGAACTCCTATCTTGGGCATCCAGATTAGCTTCCACTAACAACACTAATTTATTGTCAACAATCGGTCGCAAATGATCAGGTATGGTCATTATTTGTCCATAGCAACAATCATATGATTCTTTTACAACAGGTCTTATATTCCCCTCCGAAGATATTTCTTCTAATCAAACATTTGATTGCATAAGAAATTCAAAGGTAAATTGAGGTAAAGAGACAATTATATATAATTTTCCTATGTTTATTTAAAACATGGTGAGTCATGTGGCA
The DNA here is from genome assembly GCA_010110895.2 of Picea sitchensis. Taxonomy (NCBI): domain Eukaryota; kingdom Viridiplantae; phylum Streptophyta; class Pinopsida; order Pinales; family Pinaceae; genus Picea; species Picea sitchensis. Next base: position 3,135 of record SNQJ01S0139650.1, on the reverse strand, counting down.
ATTACCTTATGTTATTTTGATTACAATTCTAGTTGGTATGATTTCAAACTATCACCTATTTTGTCACCATTCCATGCTTTTTCCTATCCTTATTGGCACGATTTCAAACTATTATCTATTCCTTTCACCATTCCTCCATATCATTATGATCCAACCTCCTAGTACTACCTAGATCGTATGCATACAAACTAATAGTAATACACTCGTTGACATGATAATCTGAACACGTTCTAGATTGTTTTCCATATCCAACCTTACCTACCAATTTAGTGGAGCTTCTAGACTATAGCGCAAACTAATTCCACCTAAACTCCTCCCATCCTCATCTGATTACTAGCAGTGAGAATGTTTAAATTAGATTTCCCAAAGGAACAGTACATGCCAAATCCTACAAAAGAATGAGGAAACCATGACTGGCTAGGTATTATCCATCATCGATGGCTAGATTAGAGGGGTACCTAGAGTATAATGCAAGAAAATCCATGCTTCAGAGTGCAGGATGGCTACCATTCCTCCAGAAATTTAAGGTGCACAATGACTCTGTCATAGATGAATTCGTGAGGAGATTTGATGGGAAAATTGCACAAGTTAGGGATGTGGTTATGAGAGTCTCATAGGAGACAATCATGCAAGCCACGAGTTTTCCCAAAACTCGTGGCTTGCATGATTGGGAAGGGCCCATCAATTGGTTCTTGTTACTCTGTATCTTCTTGCAGTAGGGTAATGATTTTTTTTGTTGTTTTAATAATTAAGTATTGTTTGAAAATATAATTAGCATAATCTTTTATGTATTTTCATGTTTTTTTCTTCATAATAGTTGTGTGATTTCCAGGTCAGAGTTTGAAACTATATCGTGTGCAGTATCAATATAGTTTGGCTTGTGAGATAAAATACTTTTGTGATATTTAAGACCTGGTTATTTTAGCATCGACCCTGGTTATAATTTGAACAGTGGTAGTCATATTTTGTTGCTTCAATATAATTTGATTTATGATTGGATTGTTCACTTTGAGTAACGCTGCCTCATTTTATATATATCGTCATCATATTCATTTCCAGATCATGAGTTGCATGCTTTCAATATTTAGTCACATTGTAAATATGTAGTTGTAAATGAGTTGAAATATTCATATTTGTTTTGCACAGTGGATCGATCCTCTTTTACTTTCTTTAAGTAAATGAATAGGTTGATTTAATAGAGGTAACTTTTACAGGAGTTGAACAATAGTGTTGATTGAATCTTATTATACGAATGTTGTGTATTGCACAATGAATCAAGTATAAATTGAGCTCCTAAAATACTCTACATTGTTGTCCAATAAAGAAGATATTTTTTCTTCTATTTTCATCGTGTGAAGTAGGATAAATTTTTATGTTTAATTTATCATAAAAACAACGTTATTGAAGGTAGGAACTAAGATTGTTTCTTGACACTTAGGAATTATCTTAAGTGAAGTGTTGTAAGCCTTTGGCCAACAAGAAACTTCTTTGTTCTGCTACATGAAATTCTCATAGAGTGCATATCTTTATAGAATAGTTTCATTTAATCAAAGTGTGAAGAGTATTTCATTCCATAGAGTAAAAATATCTTAGACAATTATTTTTTTTCCTAATCCCTACACATATAGTTTTGGCATCTCTAAGATTATGCCTCCAGATTGATGATTATATGTTAAGCGATTAAGTCAATTAATCATCCCAATAGGTGAATCCACCTAGGACTGCCTAGGGCATTCGATCAAAGTTTGGATGCTCATCTAGTGTAAGTGTAAACGATTGGTAGCCGGACCGACCTTTAAATCCATAAAAAATTCTAAAGTTTATTTCCCTTGTGGCTTTCTATTCTCGATGTCCATTGGTCGGTTAAACAAGACCAAACTCATGATATCATGGAATAGTTGGACATGTATTCCTGGTGAACCGATTAAACTGGACCAGAGTGAATATTAAAGGTGCATTGTTGAAGTTTTTGGGGTTGGTAGCCTAGTGGTTTGTTTTAGTCCCTAGTGGTCTAGTGAATCAATGACCTTGTGGCCAGTTAAGTGACTTTGGTGGTGGTGACAAGTATTAATCCCTGGTGGGTTGGTTTCCTGGTGGTCGGTTAACAGTAGTATTAAACGATCAGGATTTAAGTTGGTTAAGAGACTAGGTTTGACAAAGGGAAAACAGGGTTTAAAATTGACCTGGTTGCTATCGGGTGGCAATGGTATAGGAAGGATAATAAACGATACAGTTCTTGGACCTAATTTTTCAAAGTACTTTATGCCCATTTTGAGCATGACACTCACTATTTGGGATTCCTAAAAAACTATGCCAAACATGCATAGTTATGGAATATATTATCTATCACTCTTTGAGAAATTGGAAATATGTATAGAGGGCGAATATGATTTATTTTTTAAACAATGTTTCTTTAATGTTATCAAGGATACAATTAATTACCATGTCATGATGTAAGGCCTACATATGTGTTTGGAATATTGTGACATAGCTATAGAAGTTTAAACTGTAATCAATGCACACATTGATAGACCTTTATTCACTAGTTGTCCTATCCCCTCTATGGAAACTACCTTCATCTCATCCAAATCATAGACATTCCACATCCATAAGTTATCTCCCAAATAAATGGAAGAATGTCAATGTCTCCATCTTTATTATATTTGTGACAAGAAATATTTCAAAGGGCACAAATGTAAAGAACATAAATTATTTCCAATGAATGTATCGCCACATGACTACTTAGAAGACCTTCCTATTGAAAATACTCCTAAACCAACTTTAGAATATACAAAACCTCCCATGGAAGATGAATCACCCTTGAAATATATTTTCGAGGAATCCAAAATTTCACTTCATGCCCTATGAGGTTACTCGACACCACAAAAATTAATATTAATTGGATACATCAAACATCGAAAAGTAATTATGTTTATTGATAGTGGCAACATCCACAATTTTATTGTATATTTTAACATTGTATAATTAATTACTACAAATAGATTCGTAATAAAAATAGAAAAGATACAATAGCACATACACACATTACATGGATATTTTACCTTGGAAATCCAAACTGTGAAAACCAACAACCTATTTAGAGTTGCACCTCTAATATTTTGGTCATCTTATATC
>SNQJ01S0139648.1:12168-25188 GCA_010110895.2 Picea sitchensis | reverse complement strand
AATTTCAAGGTGAAATCAATGTTGTCAAGAAAAGAATGGGGCATGGTCGAAATTCTGGAACGCAGGGTTAAACGTCCAGATCGTAGAGTAGTAAATGGAGGTGCAAAAGTTAATGGAGGAAAGAAAAAATGCAGAGGGAAAACAACCTTACCCCAGGCCAATCCAATGCTGGCAACCACCTTCATTGTCAACAAATAATCGCTACACGAATAAGGAACAATGCGCAGTTACAAGAAGGAAACTGATATTACCTAGACCATATAAACTAGGCCCAGTAGTTACGTCAGGAAAATTGGCATCTTGTGTCAGGAAATCTTCTTTGAATTCATGATGATCCATAACAATATCAATGTTACATGAATTTGTATCAACGTGATTCAAAGAACGTATACCATCTTGAACGTTTCAAGAAAAGTGGGTTCCCTCTAGAATAGACTTAATATAAAGATCCATATTGAGAGACTCACAGACAATTGTTGCCACACTGTATATAAAAAACTGCCCAAAGATCCTAAACTTGTAAAGATGTACGACCAACGAACATAGTATATTTTCATTTTTTTTTGTGGCTATCTAATCTGTGATCCAAACATAATTAGCATGGCGTACATTCTGGTTATTTCGACCTGAAATGACATGAGAAGTACTATGAGAATTTGAAGGTTGCATCATATGGTGACGATCATCATGGTGAAGAAAGATTCAGTGCAAATTATCATATTTGTTTTGTGAAAATAAAGAAAGATATGTGATTCTTGTGAAATCATTGAATGTCATGGTGCCGAAATACATTTGAAAATATAAATATGTGATTCATTGACACACTTGACAATCTCTAATTTATCATGAGACGACAGGGATAACAACATCTAATTAAATAAAAACTATGGATCGTGTAATCCCTTCACACTTACAGTAGTAGGATTCACCATCAAATTAATTTGCGTAAGCTAATTGTATTCAGTGTATCCTATAAACGTGGTAAAAAAAATAAAAAAAATATCAAAATATAAAAACCTATGAAACAAAAAAACATCAAAGATCATAGCTAATCATCAAACGTTCAGTCAATATTGGTAAATATTGGAGGTAAGTCCTCATGTGGATTGATATTGGCAGCTTCTTTAGACTACATTATGATTCGTCTTCTTTAGGTTTCTAGGTTTTTTTTTTTTATCTCTAGTTTTAACTTCTTATCTTAGACTTTCAAATTTCATAGATGAAATTGCCATTATGTTATTAATGTTGTCTAGCTTCCTTTCAATTGGTTCACATTATTAAGAATTTTATCCCCGTGAACACCTCCTATTTCCATAGTCATGGCTATGAGATTTCCATCATGTTTAAGAGGTTAGTATCCCTACAAACAGTTAACAGGTTCATCTGTCGCTCATCATCGTTGCATAGAAAAGTAGGGTGTTGAGATCCATAGGTCTTTTAACGCTAAGGCGATGACCGTAGATCAGGCTCCTAACCAAATACTCAGGCGAGGATTGAGGAGCTAAGGACGAAAGGCCAACAACCATTAAGGACTCAATCAATCATAGCCAGGTGGTCAATACATATGGGAAAATGAAGGCCATAGGAGACAACAACCGTTGAGCTAGGCTAAGAAAAGTTTCATTCGTATTTTTACAAACATCAGTTTACTTCTCCATTAAATAAGAAGAACCAAGCATAAGTCCTAATATATTCTATCATACAAAATGAAAAGAGCACACCATTGCTTGATCTCCTGCTCTGAATAACGTCCGCGCGCTCCATGTAACTCCTGCTTGTTTACCGACGAGACTTCACCGGTACCTCCCAAGGAACGCTAGGGGTACTCTTCTTACCCCTTATCCCCCCGAGCTGAAAAGGGGCCATACACACTATCCATAGATTTCGACTAGATCCCATCTCACCTCGCAAGGTTGAGTTACCACTCCTCTTCGATCTAGGTATCCCCAACTCCCACAAGTAAGTCAGTCAAGTAGATATTTCTACAGTGTAACATTACACAAACAAAATATGATCCCTCATCCTTCTCCTTCCTTTATTATATAGAGTTTCAAACTTCCTTTATTTCCTAAAATCTCATTTAATTAAAGTTTTAAAAATAAATTCCTAAAAATTCCTCTCCATACAAGTGTCCCCCATCCCCTACATTCCTCCAAAACTAATTTATTTAATTAATTAATTATCTTTATTTCCCTCACCCTACTAGAGTTACTCCTAGAATCACTCCTAGGTGTCCCCAAATTCTCTTACAGGTTTCAATGGCTTTCCCTATTATTAATTTTCTAGTCCAGTTTAAATTAGAAAGCTCTTAAATGGTAGATACTTTTTCTAAGTTTGTCTTTCCTCTTTTACCCTTATGTTTCCCCTTTTTCCCTTTTTATGTTTACGTCTTTTCCTAGTTTCCTAAATTTTTAGATTTTCCCTCTTTCCCCTTTTTAATTAAAACTCAAAAAGGCAGGTGTGTAAATTAACCCTTTTTCCCTTTTCTCATTTAATTAATCTTTTAAAATTATCAAAATAATAAAAAAAATAATTCCCCTTTTTCTTTTAAATTTTATTCCAACAGATTTTTATTTTTTTTATGAATAAATTCAATTTCTTATTCCCTTCATGTTACAAGATTTAACTAAGGTCATAATTATTATTTATTTTATTTTTATTTTTATTATTATTATTGTTATATATTTTTTTATAGAGAGATACCACTAGCATAGTTTATACTTAAACCTTAAATTTTTGTACAGGGCGAAAATTAATTAGGGAAATTCTTTTAAAAATTCTTGTCACGTTATTCATCCTAAGGCCATCTAGCTTCATTCCTCTATCATCAATAACACGACGTTCCCTTTAGAACACACTGGGTTCTCCATGGGTGCCACTTGCCTCATTTGTTCCCTTGCGCGATGTGCCCTTCAGAACACACTACGTTCTCCAAGGGTGCCACTCATCACTCTCCATTTTTATTGCACGACGTGCCCTTCAGGATGCACCACGTTCTCCAAGGGTGCCACTCACCTCTTGACTGACTTGGTAGACATCAATAACCCCTAGAGTCAACACTCCTCCAGGTGAACTTGTGGTAGACTAACGACCTCTAAGGAATAAGGCCCTCGCATTATTACATGCCGATTAGAATCATCGTGAGCGACTGTCGCAGTTTTCCCTCTTTGCATTGTGGGTCCTCTTGAACTAGGTAATCATTAACCTACAGTTTGAGCCATGGCGGGAGTGCTAGTAGGATATGGTAGGGTTGTTTTCCACACCTCTCCCTCAACATCTCTGGTAGTAGTGCGTGACCCCTTTAATCCACATGTGAGTCTAGTCATCAAGCTATCATCAGCCTACATCATAAACAAATCATGTCAGAACATGTCCATATCATATCATCTAATGAGATGCACTAATATCACAGTAAAACAATCAAACCCCAATGGTACACTCCCTGACTTGATCCAGAGTGCAAGGGGTTCCATCGATGCCTCTGCATCCTTAAGGTCCAAAACCCTACACACTCAATAAATAGAGTCAATAGAACCTATCTATGTCAATGCAGTAAAAAAACATGTCACCAACCCATAACGCATCATAATAAAAAATCAAAGGTTAAGTAGCATAATAATCCGGATCAGTTTCGAGCAAGTGTCCTCAAAGAATAAGTTCGCTCAGTTTGCTAGAGCGGGATGTTACATACACCCCCTCTTGGTCTAAACTTCATCCTAAATTTTCAATGTATATATGTCGAAATAAAGTGTATCACAGTTTCATATGTCTATCTATTAAACAAAAATGGAAACTACTAGCGCATATCATATGCATCCTCCTAGGTCACCGAGTGCGGACTATAATTGTCCCACTGGACCTTGATCTAATCTATCGTTCGACGTCGTAGTTTTTGAACGCGATGATCCAAGATGTGGACCAACTCAGCCGTGAGTGCCCCCTCGTCCAATACCTGCAAGGAACTCATGTCAATAACATGTGTAGGATCATTAATATAATGTCTCAAAACAAATACATGAAAAACATCATGCATATGCCTTAAAGAATCAGGGAAGGCTAGTCGTTTAGGCCATGGGCCCCTTTCTCTCCACAATCTTGAAAGGTCCCATGAACCTAGGAGAGAGTTTATCTCCCTTCCCAAACTTGATCAAACTCTTATGTGGTTTAACCCGCAAAAAGACTCAATCGAAGACCTTGTAACTACGATCGACACAGTGCGAATCAACATAATTGTTATGTCGATCCTACACTTCTTTAATCCTTTATCTTATTGTTTTCATTTTCTCTTCCATTTCTTGGATCGCTTCTAGTCCCACTAGGACCCTATCCTCAAGCCGATCCCAACTCAAAGGCATCTGACATGGTCGCCCATAAAGAAACTCAAAAGGCGCCATCTTAATGGTCGTCTGGTAACTGCAGTAATAAGTGAACTCAACTAGTGGCAAGATTTCTTCCCAACGCTTTTGTTGTTCCAGTACGTAGATGAGAAACATGTCCTCAAAGGTTTGGTTCATTCGTTCGGTCTGCCCGTCAGTCTTCGGGTGATACGCAGTACTAAAGTTAAGTTGGGTTCCCAAGGCCTCTTGGAAACTTGTCCAAAATCGTCCAGTAAACACCGATCCTCGATCTGATATAATCCTCTTAGGCATGCCATGCAGCCTCATAATCTCACTGATGAAAACTCTAGTTATGTCAAGTGCATGATACATCGTACGCACAGGAATAAAGTGATAAATCTTCGTCAGAGTTTCTAATACTATGATAATCGAGTCATGTCTCCTTGTCGTCAGTGGAAATCCAACAATAAAATCCATCGAAATAACCTCCCATTTTAATTCCGGAATAGTGTGTGGTTGTAGTAATCCTGTTGGGTGTCTATGTTCAACCTTTACCTATTGACATTATAGACATCTAGCCACATAGTTGACTATGTCTGCCTTCATTCCCTTCCAGAAGAATAAGGGTTGACGGTATTCTCTCATCTTCGTGACTCTCGAGTGAGCCATGTAAACTTCTCTATGAGCCTCGCTCAGGATCAACATCCTCAACTCGTCGTTTAGCGGTACATAGATATGATTTTTAAGCCTTAATAACCCATCATTATCAAATGAAAATTCTTCAAATCATGGTACCATCATTGTGTTTTATCCGATAAAACCCTCAACCTCTTTGTAGTAGTCATCGTCATGTTTTAAAGTTACAATCTTTACGTAGATTCATTTGAAGATACGCACTTCCGGGACATTCGTCGGTGCAGGCCATTTCATGATAGCCTCAACCTTAGCTAGATCCATGACGATGCCTTCGTCAGGGATGACATGCCCTACGTAGTGAATCTTCGATTGATAAAAAGAGCATTTGGACAACTTCCCATACAATTTGTGCACTCGCAGACACTGTAGTACCAAGCACAAGTGCTCGTCATGCTCCTCTGTCATCTGAGAGTGAATCAAAATATCATCAATGAATACTTGGACGAACTTTTCCAAGTACTTACGGAACACCCCATTCATCAAAATCATAAATACTCCTGGGGCGTTTGTCAGTCCAAACGGTAAAATAGTAAACTTGTAATGTCCAAACCTCATCTTAAAAATGGTCTTAGGGACATCATCCTCCTTGATCTATAACTGGTGATACACTGATCACAAATCGATATTGGAGAACACCGTCATGCCCTTCATTTGATCGAAAAAATAATCAATTCTCGAAAACGAATACTAGTTCTTGATCGTGGCCTTGTTTAGTTGACGATAGTCAATGAAGAGCCTCCACAACCCATCCTTCTTTTTTATGAAAATAACAGGTGCACCCCACAGTGACACACTAGGAAGTATCAGTCCCAGGTCTGACAACTCCTTCAGTTGCATTTTCAACTCTTGTAACTCCAGGGTTGACATCCGATAAGGCATCCTTGCTATCGGTTCAAACCCTGGTTTTACGTCTATGGTAAAATCCAAATCCCTCTCCGGAGGCATCCCAGGTAGCTCCTCTTGAAATACATCCGCAAACTCTCTCACCATCAGAAGGTGTTCTAAACCTTCTGCTACTCCATTCTCATTTAACACAAGGATCGCATAAAGCTTGCATCCCTTGCGCATGCTCTTTCGAAGTCGCAAGGAAGAGATGAACCTCAAGGAAACTCCCTAGTTCCGACCTACAATCATCCGTCTCTGTCCCTTATCATAGACCAAGCTCAACCATTTCATCTTACAGTTGAGTATCGCCTCATGCGATTCCAACTAGTCCATACCAATCATGTTGTCATAAGAGCCTAAGATCGTGATGTATAGGTTGGCCCTTGTGGAAAACTCTCCAGGTTAAGGATACATCCTATAACATTTCCTCCAACCTTTGATTGGATCCTGAAGCCATTTCTATGAAGCTAAACTCATCTTGTTTGATTGCCTTTACCTTAATCATTTTTAGCGTTGCACCAAAAATGAAACTCTTGGTAGCACTGGGATCTATCAAAATACTAAGGGTTTGGTCAGCGACGGTACCTGTCATATCAAGAATAGTCGACTGGTGCTTTGTCTGGTGGTTATTCATTGTTGCATGAATCTGATGGGCCTTGCCCATATCTCCCACGGTAGTGGGTCCAACTGATCCAGATGCTTTGGTCCTCTCCATAGGGTAGTCACGCTAGTAGTGTGGCTTCCCACACGTCCAACACCCTTCTTCAATCCAATAGTCTTGGTACCCGAAGTAGAAGATTACGACCCACTAACCTGGAATCCTAGTTTATTATACTGAACACTCCTAAACTGTTGCTACTGCGATCAATGTTGCTGCTGATGCGGTGGTCCCCAATCAGGTGTATGTTGATAAGGCATCGGTCGTCAAGGTGTAGTGAAAGTGGATCCCCTCTGGAAGCCATGATATCCTAGCATATGTCTGGCTGGTGTCTGATGTTGTGGTGCTCCAGATGACACTTGCTCTGCTAGTCTTGCTGGAGTCCTGGTCTAACCCGAACTGATAAGATCCTCCTCTGCTATGAGGGCCTTCCGGATGGTATCATGCAATGTTTGAGGCATCAAAATCCTAACCTTTGCACGTATGCTTCCATTAAGGCCGAACATGAACCTGTTTACCTTAAGTTTCTCAGTGTTAAGGTGTGGAGCATACTGGATAAACTCCATAAAATGGGCCTCGTACTCAGGCACTATACAACCTCCCTGTCGTAAGGCATTGAACTCATTGAGCTGATGCTCAATGACTTCCTCTGAAAGGTACCTCTCTCGGAACTGTTCCTCAAATAGTTCCCATGACATGTCTTTGACGACCATGTTCAGCTGCGGTAGGAGCGTCTTCCACCATAGAAGATCACTCCCCTTTAGTTGAAAGACTGCCATGCAGACCTTCATGTTGGAGATATATTCACGAAGTGAAAAACACATCCCCATATTCTCCAACCATGCCTCCATGGCTGCGCTGACTGGGGCACCAAATAACTTAGGAAATTTGACCTTCTTGAGTTCACGGTGAATGATACGAGTACTGATCGGAGTGCATGGCAGAACCTCACTGGGTGTCGGTGCCCTGGCCTCATCTCTATCCAAATGGCTAATCAGTGCCTCGGACATGCACTGAAAAGATATCATCATTTCGACTACATCACCAACTGTTATTTTCTCCTGTCCGAGAACCTTCTCGTCTCCCTGGGGGTTAGACCCCTTAGGCATTTATTCTACTAGAGGTGTCACGCCTCCTCCCCTAGCACCCAGTCGTCTACCTCTGTGACATCCTTTAACCATGATAACCTGCACGCACAAAAGTAAACTCAATTAGAGACATTATCATCAAATTATATCAATGAAATCCATAGCGATCCCAAGTCACGGGTTGAACCCCACTTTGATACCACAGGTAACAACCCCATCTGGTATGACTCTTACGATGTACAACCAGTAAAAGCACCCTAATTTTTTTTATTTTTTTTTTCTGTGTGTAGGAAGGTAATAATGACATTATACTCAACATCACAACACAATGACGAACACAACGCATGCAAATCACACAAGAACAACATAATGACCAAGCATAAAATCACATCAAGCACCTGAAAGCAATGTACGACTTTCAACCGACGAAGAAAAAGAATGACTACCCGCCCGTCCTACCCTGCAATGGTTAGGACCTCCAGGAAACATAAGAAACGCTCAAGCCTAGGTTCCCATCGATTTTGACCATTTAAGGTCTCAGGGCTGGCGACTGTTCTGAGGAACAAGGAGGTGTCTACATCCCACCGCAACAAACAAGTCCAAGCTAAACATAAACATTTACATGTATTTTACTAAACATAAACATTTACATATATTATAATAGAATCTAAAGATAAACTCTATCTTGACCATCGGCTTCCAATGAAATCTTATATCTTTTTCAATTATATATAAGAGAACTCAAGTATTTTACTATGGTGATCATTGAAATATTTAAATTCTTGTCCACATTGAGAACTATGTCATCCATATAAAGCCACATCTTATACATAGTTACATTTAAGTGATCCAACAATAAAATGTAATGAATAAGTATAACTTGAAATCTCGCTTCAAATAAAATCCAATCTTATAAATCTCTGAATAATATTTAGAGATAATCTTAAAAACACTTTACTTAATATGGACCTTGAATTAATTTTGGAGAATATTGAAAACTATATTGTTTAATACAAAAGATATTTTATATACATTTACACTCTAAAAATCTACAATAAAAGAATCTAAAAAAAGGATTTCCCTTAACATTACAACTGCTACTACTAACTTCTAATAAAAACCCCATTCCTATTTTCAAGGCGCCATGCTAAATAGTTAACCAACAATTATCGAGAAAATGGGAAACCGCTACTTGCCATTCCCCAAACTATTAGCATGTTGCTCTACTCTGAACAACTTATCACTATTAAAGGAAATTAGAAATGCCACTTTCCATTCATATAACCCTTGACATAAGGCGCTATCCTCAACCAAGTTTCAACTTTTTATAAAGCAATAAATCACAAAAAAGCTAGACGCACAGGTGTGTAAATTCAGTCCAAAATTGGCAAGAAGCACAGGTGGGTTCGATTGTCTAACTGGTTAAGGTTTAGAAATAAATTGCAGTTGAGAGTATTATGTCTACCAGGGTATCATCTGTAATTTCAAGGAGAAATCAACGTTGTAAAGAAAAGAACGGGGCATGATCAAAATTCTGGAATGCAGGGTTAGACGTCTAGATCGTAGAGTAGTAAATGGAGGTGCAGAAGTTAATGGAGGAAAGAAAAATTGCAATGGCCAAACAACCTTACCCCAGGCCAATCTAGTGTTGGTAACCACCTTCACTATCAAAAAATAATCGCTACATGACTAAGGAACAATGCGCAGTTACAAGAAGGAAACTGGTTACCTAGACCATATAATCTAGGCCCAACAGTTAGGTCAGGAAAATTGGCATCTTGTGTCAGGAAATCTTCTTTGAATTCCCGATGATCCATAACAATATAGATGTTACATGAATTTGTATCAGCGTGATTCAAAGAACATATACCATCTTGAATGTTGCAGGAAAAGTGGGTTCCCTCCAGAATAGACTTAGTATAAAGATCCATATTGAGAGACTCATAGAAAATTGTTTCCACACTGTATATAACAAACTACCCAAAGATCTTAAACCTGTTAATATGTACGACCAATGAACATAGTATATTTTCATTTGTTTTTTCGGCTACCTAATCTGTGATCCAAACATAATTAGCAGGGCGTACATTCTAGTTATTTCAACCTTAAATGACATGAGAAGTACTATGAGAATTTCAAGGTTGCATCATATGGTGACGATCATTACAGTGAAGAAAGATTCACTGCAAATGATCATATTTGTTTTGTGAAAATAAAGAAAGATATGTGATTCTTGTGAAATCATTGAATGTCATGGTGCCGAAATAAATTTGAAAATATAAATATGTGATTCATTGACACACTTGACAATCTCTAATTTATCATGAGATGACAGGGACAAAAACATCTAATTAAATCAAAATTGCAGATCATGTAAGCCCTTCTCACTTACAGTATTAGGATTCGCCATCAAATTAATTTGCGTAAGCTAATTGTATTAAGTGTATCCTATAAACATGGTAAAAAGGAGCACAACCTTATCAAAATATAAAAACCTATGAAAAAACAAATCCTCAAAGATCATAGCTAATCATCAAATGTTCAGTCCATATTGATAAAAATTGGAGTTAAGTCCTCATGTGGATTGATACTGGAAGCTTCTTTAGACTACATTACAATTCCTCCTTGTAATGTACCTCATAAAATCACCATAAAAAAAAACTTTTTTTTATTTGTACATCTATCCTTGAAAGGTTTTCGAGATCTCAAGCAAGTAGCCTTTTTGTTAGAAGGCTTGAGTCTGAGGGTTTGTTAGAGTCCTTACTGTCATCGACTGCTCTTACCATTCAACTTAAGCTTTTTAATGAACGATAAAATTAGTATTTACTCACCACTTCAATGTTTAATTAAGATAATGAAATTTATAATTACTCTCTTATCTGCTAGTACCTATAACACTACCACAGTCTTAACAATACAGGCAACTTTGGGGTTTTTATGACCAAAACCCTACATAGAAAAATTACCCTCTGTTTGCAATACAATCGACTTGTAAAAAGATCTGTGACTTCCATACCTGTATCCGGGATGAAGACTCTCCAACATTCTTTTACCAGTCCATTATATTAATAGGGTTATTCCCATAACAATAAGTTTCTTCTAAGTTCCTACAGCTTTGTGAAGAAACAGAGGTCAATCGAGTTTCGGTGATCACAACTGCCGAACAAAACAAATGACCCTCTTGTTTGCCGGAATCTGAAATACAGAATGACTATGGGCCAACTTTTCGAGGTTTCACGATTTAGGGCTTCACGAGTACAGGAGTCGCACATCAACACACAACATTTTCTGAAATTGCGACAAGATGCCGAGTACTTCGGGGTTTCGGGGTTCGGGTTTTCGTGAACACAAAATTCAATCATCAACCCACTACAACTCCTGAAAATGAGAAAGGTGATTGGTACTTCGGTAATTCAGTGTTTAGGATTTTGCAAGTGCAAGTGCCCAAATAACCACATATAGAAACCTCCGAAATGTAGAAAAAGGGAAGGTGGGTCCCGTACTTCAGGATTTCGGGATTCAAAACTTCGCGAGTTCCGATGTCCAAACCTTGACATACACAAATTTCTGAAATGCGAGAACGGAAAAGGTGAGACCCACATTTTGGGATTTTAGGTGTTCGGGGTTTTGCACTTTTCATATCCAAACATCCAACATAACACAATTCCCGAATTGCGAAAAGAAAGGCACTAACATTTCGAGATTTCAGGGTTCAGGATTTCGGGGTTTCAAAATGTGAAACAACAGAACACAACAATTCCCGAAATTGTGAAACAAAATGAACGTGGAACTAACAATTCAAGATTTCAGGCTTCGAGGTTTCGGGGTTTCAAATGTCGAACCACATCACACAACAATTTCTGAATTCTGAAAGGTGAAAGGGTGTGGAACCAACACCTCGAGATTTTGGGTTTTCAGGGTTTCAGGGTTTCAAATGTGAAACCACAGCACACAACAATTCCCGAAATTGCAAAAAGAAAAGAACGTGGAACTAACATTTTGGGATTTCGGGATTTGGGATTTCGAGGTTTCAAATGTCGAACCACATCACACAACCATTCCTGAATTTCAAAAGGTGAAAGGGTGTGGAACCAACACTTTGGGATTTTGGGATTTTGGGTTTTCGGGGTTTCAGGGTTTCAAATGTCAAACCACAACACACAACAATCCCTGAATTCCGAAAGCATAAAGACTTAAGAATTTTACATGCACAGAAGGGTACAACAGGATAAAGGTTTTTTGTAAGGGAAAATCTCTAAATTCGTCATATACCTGGACTAAGGAAAGGATAGCCCATTCTGAAAAGAAGTAAGGAAAAGATAAAGGGGTTTCCAAAATTCTTTAACTCCCAAATTTTTCCATTCTATACACATATAATATATTGTTTGCATATTGTTAGAGCATATTGTTAGATACATAGCATCAGATAAAAACATTCAAACAGAAAGTGGGAAGAAATCGTTACAGATCAAATTTAATCAGATACAATACACCAGATGCAAAAAGGGTCATACAGACAGAGAATGTAACATATTCTAGCTCAGATTCAATAGATACATAACATCAAAAGACATAGCCATTCATAATAGAGAGGGTAAAATTAACATATATGAATCCAATCAGCGGGAAGACAAAGGGAACAACCACATTCCTGCCAACCGTAGAATAGGGCAGCCAAAAATACTTGTCCGATTCACCCACTAGCCTGACCATGAATCCATGAGGGTGAACCTGGAAACTCCTCCTCAGCAATGTCCTTTAATTCCCACAGTTATCCTCTTGCCTCACACTTACTCAACAGTTCTCATAAAATTAAGGCAATTCCGTTTTAGCAAGATCCTCTTGCCTCACACTCAATCCACAGTGTTCATAACAGCAAGAGAGCTCAAAAAATTTTCCCAGCATACTTAGCAGTGTCCCACCTCCTCGCATATGTTATATATCCATTTTTTTTGCCCAGGTCTTTTCCCTCCTTTGGGGATTTTCGCAGCTTTCTTAATCCTTGACTTTTAGGGGCTTCCAGTGGCTAAATATTTGATTTTCTACATGTAATCATCAGCCCAGAGGCAGTTCCAACTTGTTCCCAACTCATGGAGTCATGGTTAGCTGATTTTTTTAACATGTATGTTCCATTTGTCCTCCTGCAGTTAATATAATTATTTTGTTGTGATACAAGTGTCATATTCAAATAGTTAGTTGAGTCCAAACAGATATCTTCCCAACAATCATAATAATTTGATACAATTATTAAATTCGAAGTTTTGAATTGCCATAAATGGCAAAAAAATTCCAGATTCGAATTTACCAAAAATGGAAATAAATTTCCAGCAAAAAAATTAATTTTTTTTTTTTTTTT
>SNQJ01S0139648.1:1389-12110 GCA_010110895.2 Picea sitchensis | reverse complement strand
GTCACATCCTTTCCCCCTTCAGTAAATCACTGTCCTCAATGTTTGTTCCTTTCCTAGAACAGGATTGGATGAGATTTCCACAAATCTCCCTCCAATTCCCAAGTGGCCCCCTTAGGACTAAAGTGCTTCCATTGCACCTTTACCTGAGCGACGACTCTGTTCTGAAGTGTTATTTCTCTCCGGTCCAGAATGCATAGGGGTTCCACCTAGAACTCACCCTCAGGTTCCACCTGCACCAAGTTCCAATCAATCATATGAGTAGGGTCATGAATATACTTTTTCAACAAAGAAACATGAAATACATTATGAATTCTTAGATTATCTGGAAGTGCAAGTTGATATGCTACGGGTCCAATTCGAGCTAGTATATCGAAGGGCCCACAAAAATTAGGTGCCTTCTTGGCAAATTTCCCCAACTTCAGTGAGATTTTTCGGGCTTTGACCTTCAAATAAACATGGTCTCCCACTTGAAATTCCAAGTGTCTTCTTTTCTGATCCACGTAACTCTTATGTCTGTCCTGTGCTTCTTTCAAGTTTTGTTGTACTTTCTTTACCATGTTCTCCATTTCTTGGAGCATATCTAGTCCAACCATGAGTTTGTCAGCCAGGTTATCCCAGCTAATTGGAGTTGCACACTTTCTGCCATACAATATTTCGAAGGGGCTCAACTTAGCCAAAGTTTGGTACCCATTGTTATATGAAAATTCTACCAAGTGTAGGTAGTCTTCCCACTTGTTCGGATTTGTTCTTACATACATGAAGATCATATCCTCTATAATTTTATTTGTCCTTTCGGTCTATCCATCCATTTGTGGATGATAACTCGTACTGAAATTCAAATTAGTATTTATCCCTACAAACAATTCCTTCCAAAAAGTGGATGTGAATTTTACATCTCTATCTGAAACCACCATTTTAGGAATACCATGCAGTCTAAAAATTTCTTTCATGAATATTTCAACAATATTAATAGCTTTAAAAGTAGACTTTATAGGAATAAAGTGTGCAAACTTACTGAGTTTAACGATTACAACCATGATTGAATCATTCTGTTTCTGAGTTTTAGGCAAACCTGTTATAAATTCTAGCGATATGGTCTCCCATTTCCATTCTGGTACTGGTAATGGTTGTAATAGGTCGGTTGGATGCTGGTGTTCAGCCTTAACCTGCTAACAATCTTGGCACCTAGAAAAGTACTTTTCTATTTCGCCCTTCATATTAGGCCAGTAAAATAGTTTTCTGAGTATTGTTATTGTTTTCTGGTAACCTGAATGGCCAGAATAAGGTTTCTTATGCACTTCGTCTAAATAGTTAATTTTAGCTCTCCTGAATCAGGTATGTAAAGTCTATTTTTAAATCTTAATAGTCCCTTCTTGTCGATACTTATATCTGGTTTATCTGAGTTTGCGATACTATTTTGAAATTCCACCATTATCTTGGTGTAATTTCCATCGTTGCTACCTTCCGTCCTTATTCTTTGTTCCAGATCACTTTCTTCCCTATTGATATTTATCTCAAATAACCCATGGACTCTTCTGCTTAAATCATATGCTACTTTATTTTCCTTTCCCTTGATATGTCTGGCCTCGAAGTCAAATTCACTCAAGAAGGCTAGCCACCTTGCTTGTCTTGCATTAAGGTCTAGTTGGTTAAACAGATATTTCACTCCGCTATTATCCGTCAATAGTAAGAATTTCCTGCCTATTATATAGTGTCGCCACATTTTTAAGGCATGTATTACTGCTACCAATTCTAAGTCATGAGTGATGTAATTTCGCTCGTGCTCCTTTAATTTTCGGAACTCATAACAAATCACGTTCCCTTCCTGAGTTAGAACACCACTTAGTCCCTCTTTACTTGCATCAACGTATGCTGTGAAGTCTTTATCTGGGTTTGCTACCTTCAATATGGGAACCGATGTCAATAATTATTTTAGCTTGTTAAAACTATCTTGACACTTTTGCAACCAGTTAAACTTGGTTCCTTTCTTTCGCAGTGACGTGATAGGGTAGGCTATCTTGGAGAACCCTTCTATAAATCTGCAATAATATCTGGTGATTCGCATGAATGATTGGATATCTTACACATCCTTAGGTACTGGCCATTCCATAATGGCTTTTATCTTTTCTGGGTCTATGGAAATACCTTCCGAGGAAATGACATGTCCTAAATATTTAATTTTTTTTTGATAAAAATCACATTTGTCGAATTTTGCGTATAGTTTGTGTTTCCTTAGTGTGTGCAGAACTATTCATAAGTGTTCATCATGTTCCTCCTTCATTTTAGAATAGACCATAATATCATCGATAAATACTACTACAAACTTGTCTAAGTACTGGCTGAAAATGTTGTTCATTAAGCACATAAATGTGGCTGGTGCATTAGTGAGTCCGAAAGGCATGACTACAAATGCGTAGTGTCCATATCTTGTTTGAAAAGTTGTTTTGTTTATGTCCTGGTCCTTTATCCTAAATTGATGATAACCGGATCGTAAATCCAATCGTGAGAAGATCTTGGCCCCACCAACTTGATCGAACAGATCATTTATCCGTGGTAAGGGGTATTTGTTCTTAATGGTCACTTTGTTAAGTTGTCTATAATCGATACATAGTCTTAGAGTACAATTTTTCTTTTTCAAAAAGAGGACTGATGCTCCCCATGGCGAGACAATTGGTCTGATATACTCTTTGTCCAACAATTCTTGTAATTGTATTTTTGATTCTGTCAGTTCTGGTAGACTCATTCGGTAGGGTTCTTTTGAGATAGGGGTTGATCCAGGTAGTAATTCTATGGAGAAATCTATTTCTCTCCTAGGAGGCAATTCTGGTATCTCATCAACAAACATGTCTCTGAATTCATGTAGGAAAACAAAGTCTTCTATCTTGGGATTATCTTATTTTTCTAATAGATTTGTTACTTGGATGGCGTAAACTTGACATCCCTTTCTAATACATTTCTTGAATTGCATGGCTGAAACTTGTCTGACTGACATAGGTTTTGGTATGCCTTGGGTTGTTCTAATAGTGCCAAAATTATCTTTATAGCTAAGTATCTTTGTATAACAATCTAGTACTACTTTGTGTTGTTCCAACCAATTCATCTCAATAATCATATCATAAGACCCTAGTGGTAGGATGTTCAGATTGGTCCTTATATTTTGACCATCTAAGCTGAAATCAAGGTCAGAAATAAAGTTAACTACCTTTCTTTTAGCACCTATTGCTAGTTGTACAAGCCAAGATTTTTCACGCTTTTGTTTCTTAAGTTTATTCGACTCTAGTACATTGGGAGTAATATAAATTAATGTAGATCTAGGGTCAATTAAAATAGAAATTCTAAGGTCATGGATTTTACCTTCGACTTCTACCACCGAGGGTTGGTGGTCAACTTGTCGACCATCTATGGCTGCATTTATCCGATGCAAACTTCTACCCATGTCACCCACTATCAAGGCTTCCTACATATTGTGAACAACAGTTCTATTTGTTGTAATTAAACGTGGACAGTTCATCCTTAGATGAGACTCTCCACACTCCCAACATCTTAATGGCTCGCGGGAGTTGTCCCAAATTTCTTCGTTCCAAGGTTTACCAATTTACCGCTACCTTGTTTATTCATATGATTAGAATGAAAATCCTTCCTTGGGAAACTTTTACCTGCATTTCGATAAGGAGATGGCTGGTATCCCTTCTTTCGTTTGTCTATTCCATCTTGCTTCTTATCCTTCCAGGTCTGGGGAAACTCTACCCACTTTTTATACTGGTCATAGCACATTCGTTCTTTCCTGAATGCCTCTCTCAAGGATTTGGGGTTGTCAAACTAAATTCTGTCCCTGTAGGACTGTGGTAAATAGCTTAAGAATCGCTAGATTTTTACCTTATCCTCCAGGATGTATGGTACAAACCTTAGTAGTTCCAGAAATTTATTTATAAGGTCATCCATCGTCATGTGTCTGAGTCATAATTCATAAAATTCTTTCGTCTTCCTTTCATAAGAGATTTCAGAAAGGTATTGTTTCTTAAAATACTTCTTGAAGTCAGACCATTCCAACTATTTTTCCTTTAGGCCCTTGGCCAATTTCAATTCCTGCCACCAAATGCCATCCTTCCCCTTCAAATTGTAGATGGTCATTCTGACCTTCATGTTGCTAGAATAGTTGTAGATTTGGAAGTATTTTTTGATGTCCAACAACCATGCCTCGACTTCTTCTCCTGTCCTGGATTCTCCATCAAAAGTAGTTGGTCTAATCTTTTTAAATTATCCTTCAAGGTGGTCTGTTTGTTTTCTTTTTTTGTCTGGTATGGTTTTGTCTTCAGCTAAAGGTGTCCCTTCAAACGAGCTGTCTCATTTTTCTGTTTTCGTACAAGAATTCTAGGAGGCCCTTTTGCTGACCTCTTCCTTAGGGTTATCATCTTTTGGGATTTTCTTGGTTACTATACTACGCAACAAGACTTCATTTATCTCTTACTATTCTTGTTGTGCCTTCTTCAAGTTTTCATTCTCGGCCTTGAAAACCTGTAGTTCAACTATAAGGTTTATCATTGTTTCCAACACCTCCGTGGGTGAGTTCCATCACTGTTCTATCTTGGATATCTAGGAGGTCCTCGTTGCGGATTCTCTTCCACCCTGATTTTTGCACCTTCTTGGGCTGCCATTATTCAACTCAAAACAAAAAATCTTTCTGTTTGTAATCCACAATATTTATTAGTTTTTTTTTGTTTTTGTTTTTTCATAAACCAGAATATATACTAAGCAATTAATGTGGCCTTGTTTAGGGCCAGTGTTGTAACTTTTTCTCTGATAGCATATGTAATGTACCTCATAAAATCACCATAAAAAAAAAAAAATTATTTTATTTGTACATCTATCCTTGAAAGGTTTTTGAAATCTCAAGAAAGTAGGCTTTTTGTTAGAAGGCTTGAGTCTGAGGGTTTGTTAGAGTCCTTACTATCGTCGACTTCTCTTACCATTCAACTTAAGTTTTTTAATCAATGATAAAATTAGTATTTACTCACCACTTCAATGTTTAATTAAGATCTAGAAATTTATAATTACTCTCTTATCTGCTAGTACCTATAACACTACCACAGTCTTAACAATACAAGCAACTTTGGGGTTTTTATGACCAAAACCCTACATAGAAAAATTACCCTCTGTTTGCGATACAATCGACTTGTAAAACGGTATGTGTCTTCCATGCTTGTATCCGGGATGAAGACTCCCCAACGTTCTTTTACTATTCCATTCATTATATTAATAGGGTTGTTCCCATAACAATAAGTTTCTTCTAAGTTCCTACAACTTTGTGAAGAAACATAGGTCTATCGGGTTTCGGTGATCGCAAGTGTCGAGCAAAACAAAGGACCCTATTGTTTTCCAGAATCTAAAATACAAAACGACTATGGGCCAACATTTCGGGGTTTCAGGATTCGGGGCTTCACGAGTACAAGAGTCGGACATCAAGACACAACATTTCCCGAAATTGCGACAAGATGCCGAGTACTTCAGGGTTTCGGGGTTTGGGTTTTTGTGAACACAAAAATCAATCATCAACACACTACAACTCCCGAAAATGCGAAAGGTGATTGGTACTTTGGGAATTCTAAGTTTGGGATTTTGCGAGTGCAAGTGCCCAAACAACCACATATACAAACCTCTGAAATGAAGAAAAAGGGAAGGTGGGTCCCGTACTTCAGGATTTTGGGATTCAGAACTTCGTGAGTTTCGGTGTCGAAACCTTGACATACAAAAATTTCTGAAATGCGAGAATGGAAAAGGTAAGACCCACATTTTGGGATTTTAGGTGTTCAAGGTTTCATGGTTTTCATAGCCATTTGAAGTAAATTATTGTACAAGGTTAAAATCTACAACATTGCTAATTAAATATATGGATGATTTACATACCACAATTCCCGAATTGTGAAAAGAAAGGCACTAACATTTTGAGATTTCAGGGTTTCAAAATGTCAAACAATGGAACACAACAATTCCCGAAATTGCGAAACAGAAAGAACATGGAACTAACATTTCGAAATTTCAGGATTCGAGGTTTCAAATGTTGAACCACAACACAGAACAATTCCCGAATTCCGAAAGGTGAAAGGGTGTGGAACCAACACTTCGGGTTTCAGGTTTTTGGGGTTTCGGGGTTTCAAATGTCAAACAACAACACACAACAATTCTCGAAATTGTGAAAAGAAAAGAACATGGAACGAACATTTTGGGATACGAGATTTCGGGGTTTCAAATGTCGAACCACAACACAAAACCATTCCCGAATTCCGAAAGGTGAAAGGGTGTGGAACCAACACTTTGGGATTTTGGGCTTTCGGGGTTTTGGGGTTTCAAATGTCAAACTACAACACATAACAATCCCCGAATTCTGAAAGCATAAAGACTTAAGAATTTTACGCTCACAGAAGGATACAACAGGATAAATGTTTTCTGTAAGGGAAAATCTCTAAATTCGTCATAGACCTGGACTAAGGAAAGGATAGCCCATTCTGAAAAGAAACAAGGAAAACAAAAAGGGGTTTCCAAAATTCTATAACTCCCAAATTTTGTCATTCTATACACATCTAATATATAGTTTGCATATTGTTAGAGTATATTGTTAGATACATAGCATCAAATAAAAACATTAGAACAGAAAGTGGGAAGAAATCATTACAAATCCAATTTAATTAGATACAATACACCATATGCAAAAAGGTTCATACAAACAGAGAATGTAACCTATTCCAGCTTAGATTCAATAGATACATAACATCAAAAGACATAGCCATTCATAATAGAGAGGGGAAAATTAACATATCTAAATCCAATCCGTGGGAAGACAAAGGGAACAACCACGTTCCTCCTAACCATAGATTAGGGCAGACAAATCTACTTGCCTGATTCACCCCCTAGCCTGACCATGAATCCATGAGGGAAAACTTGGAAAATCCTCCTCGACAATGTTATTCAATTCCAACAGTTATCCTCTTGCCTCACACTTACTCAACAGTGCTCATAACAGCAAGGCAATTCCATTTCAGCAGGATCCTCTTGCCTCACACTCAATCCCCAGTGTTCATAAAAGCAAGAGAGCTCAAACAAATTTCCCAGCATACTTAGCAGCATCCCCCTTCCTCGCATATGCTATATATCCATTTTTTTTTGCCCAGGTCTTTTCCCTCCTTTGGGGATTTTCACATCTTTCTTAATCCCTGACTTTTAGGGGCTGCCAGTGGCCAAATCTCTGATTTTCCACTTCTAATCATCAACGCAGAGGCAGTTCCAACTTGTTCCCCACTCATGGAGTCATGACTAGCTGATTTTTTTAACATGGTTGTTCCATTTGTCCGCTTGCAATTAATATAATTATTCTGTTGTGATACAAGTGTCATAGTCAAATAGTTAGTTGATTCCAAACATATCTCTACCCAAAAATCACAATAATTTAATACAATTATTAAATTCGAAGTTCGGAGTTTCCATAAATGGCAAATATTTCCAGATTTGAATTTGCCAAAAACGGAAATAAATTTCCAGCAAACAAAAATAAAAATAAAAATATTTTTTGGGGGGGGATGTCACAATCTTCTTTAGGTTTCTAGGTTGTTCTTTTTATCTCTAGTTTTAACTTCTTATCTTAGAATTTCAAATTTCATAGATGAAATTGCCATTATTTAATTAATGTTGTCTAGCTTCCTTTCAATTGGTTCACTTTATTAAGAATTTATCCCTATGAACACCTCTTATTTCCATAGTCATGGCTATGAGTCTTCATATGTTTAAGAGATTTCCATCATGTTTAATAGGTTAGTATCCCTACGAATGGTTAATAGGTTTGTCTGTCGCTCATCATCCTCGCACAGAAAAGCAGGGCATTGAGATCCATAGGTCTTTTAATGCTAAGGCGATGACCGTAGATCAGGCTCCTGGCCGACTGCTCAGGCGAGGACTGAGGAGCTAAGTATGAAAAGACAACAACCATTAAGGACTCAGTCAATCACAGCCAGGTGGTCAAGACATGTGGGAAAATGAAGGCTATAGGAGACAACAACCGTTGAGCTAGGCTAAGAAAAGTTTCATTCATCTTTTTACAAACATTAATTTACTTCTCCATTCAATAAGTAGAACCAAGCATAAGTCTTAATATATTCTATCATACCAAATGAAAAGAGCGTACTGTTGCTTGATCACCCGCTCTGGATGACATCTGCGTGCTCCATGCAACTCTCGCTTGCCGATCGATGAGACTTCATCGGTACCTCCCAACCAATGCTAGGGGTACTCTTCTTCCCCCTTAGCCCCCCGAGCCGAAAAGGGGCCACACACACTATCCAGAGATTCCGACTAGCTCCTAGCTCACCTTGCAAGGTCGAGCTACCACTCCTCTCCGAGCTGGGTATCCCCAACTCCCACAAGTAAATTAGTCAAGTAGATATTTCTACAGCGTAACGTTACGCAAATAGAAGATGATCATTTAATTAATAAAAGTTTTAAACATAAATTCCTAAAATTTCCTCTCCGTACAATTGTCCCCCATCCCCTACCTTCCTCCATAACTATTTTTTTTAATGAATTAATTATCTTTATTTCTCTCACCCACTTAGAGTTACTCCTAGAATCACTCCTAGGTGTCCCCAAATTCTCTTACATGTTTTAATGGCTTTCCCTATTATTAATTTGCTAGCTCAGTTTAAATTAGAAAGCTCTTAAATGGTAGATATTTTTTCTAAGTTTGACTTTCCTCTTTTTCCCTTATGTTTCCCCTTTTTCCCTTTTTATGTTTACCTCTTTTCCTAGTTTCCTAAATTTTTAGATTTTCCCTCTTTCCCCTTTTTAATTAGAACTCAAAAAGGCAGGTGTGGAAATTAACCCTTTTTCCCTTTTCTCATTTAATTAATATTTTAAAATTATCAAAATAATAAAACCATTAATTCCCCTTTTTCTTTTAAATTTTATTCCAATAGATTTTTATTTTTTTTATGAATAAATTAAATTTCTTATTCCCTTCATGTTACAAGATTTAACTAAGGTCATAATTATTATTTATGTGTTTTTTATTTTTATTATTATTATTGTTATATTTTTTTTTATAGAGAGATAAAATTTTACCACTAGCATAGTTTAGACTTAAACCTTAAATTTTTGTATAGGGCGACATTTAATTAGGAAAATTGTTTTAAAAATTATTATCATGTTATTCATCCTAAGACCATCTAGGTTCATTCCTCTATCATCAACAACATGATGTGCCCTTCAGGACGCACTAGGTGCTCCGAGGGTGTGACTCGCCTCATATGTTCCCTTGGACAATGTGCCCTTCAGGAAACACTACGTGCTCCAAGGGTGCCACTCAACACTCCATTTTTCTTGCGCGACGTGCCCTTCAGGACAGACCATGTGCTCCAAGGGTGCCACTCGCCTATTGACTCACTTGGTAGACATCAATAACCCCTAGAGTCAACACTCTGCTAGGTGAACATGTGGGAGACTAAGGGCCTCTAAGGAATAAGGCCCTCGCCTTATTGCATGCCCCTTAGAATCATCATGAGCGACTATCATAGTCTTCCCTCACAACATCGTGGGTCCTCTTTAACTAGGTAATCATTAACCTACAGTTCACGCCATGGCAAGAGTGCTAGTAGGTTGTGGCAGGGCTTTTGTCCACACCTCTCCCTCAACATATCTGGTAGTAGTGCGTGACCCCTTTACTCCACATGTGAGCCTAGTCGGCAAGTTATCGTCAGCTTGCATCATCAACAAATCATGTCAGAACATATCCATATCATATCATCTAATCAGATGCACTAATATCATAGTAAAATAATCAAACTCCAATGGTACACTCCCTGACACGATCTAGAGTCCAAGGGGTTCCATCGATGCTTCTGCATCCTTAAGGTCCAAAATCCTGCACACTCAGTAAAACGAGTCAATAGCACCTGTCTATGTCAATGCAGTAAAAAAACATGTCATCAACCCATAAGTTGTGAGAAAGTGTCCTCAAAGAATAAGTTCTCTCGGTGCACAAGAGCGGGATGTTACAGTATGGATCCATATTGGAATATCCATTTACCCTTTTTATCTGGACAAATTCTTATTTTGTGCATGGATGTTAATGGCACAATCTCAACCTTATAAAATAAAGGATGTGTATCAATATCATACAATATATTAGTCGATACTATCTTTCTATTGATATTCAAGTCAGCTTCATAGAATTATGTCCAATATTGCTTAACATTCGAGTCACTTTGATAACATTATTTCCAATATTGAAAATGATTGGCATTCAATTCACCTTCATAACATTATGTCCAACCTTCATAAAATTATATCCAATATTGAAAATGATTGGCATTCAATTCACCTTCATAACATTATGTCCAACCTTCATAAAATTATATCCAATATTGACAATTCTTGACATTCAATTCACCTTCATAACAATATCTCCATTATTGACAATGATTCTCAAACCAATTGATCAATGATACTTCACCTATTTATCAAGGTTGACATCAATGACAACCAAATTCTCAACAAAGACTTCAAGACCTTGATAGAAGGTTTCCATAGCTCGATGATCTAAAAATGAAGAAGACTTGAAAAACTTGAAAACATATTGCAAGTGAAATGTTATGTGTTTAAAGCAACAGGATCAGTTTGCAACACATAAATTAAGGATTACTTATGTAAATTACACATAGACAACAACATAAACATTG
>SNQJ01S0139647.1:1448-25188 GCA_010110895.2 Picea sitchensis | reverse complement strand
CTATATTAAAAATTCTTGAATTGTGTGGTGACAAAGATGACACTCACATTGGTAACGTAAGACTTGTGGCTGCAACCAAATGGAACTATCTTCATCCAACTCAGGGAAACCATTTTGGATCTAGAACTTGGATCCAATCAATTTATTTAAGCAAGAGACATGAAAAATTAAATGGATATTAGAGTGATTGGGAAGGGATAATTTGTAAGCCACGATCCCCATGCACTTAATGATTGTATAGGGGCCATAAAACTTTGGAGAAATATTCTGGTATTGATCTTATTTAAGGGAAGTTTTCTTATATTGTTGTAGACTTAGAAACACGTAATCCCCTTCAGAAAAATGGTGTTTGGAACAACACTGGTCAAATTGTTTCTTCATTTGATTATGAGCCATGACCAAATTGTCTTTGAGAGTGTGAATAATGTCAGCTCGAATTGTAAGGGTTTTTTCCACCTCCTGGGCCTTGGAGACACTAGGAAGGTAAGATAATATGGAGGGGGGATTTTGACCATAGACCACCTCAAAGGGAATCATCTGAGTGGCACCATGGTAAGTTTTATTGTACCACCATTCAGCCAGGGGTAACCACTAAACCCATTGAGATTGTCATTTGAATGTGAAGTACCACAAATAAGCTTCCAAGTGTTTGTTGATAGCTTTGGTTTGACCATTAGTCTGGAGATGATAGTCAATGATGAGATGCAATTGGGTTCCCTAGAGATTGAACAATTATTTCGAGAAGTTACTTTTGAAATTCAAATCATGGTCGAAGACAACATATTATGGCATTCCATGTAGTTTGAAAATATTTCCCATAAAAACTTGAATCACTGTGGAAGATTTAAATGGGTATTGGAGGGCACATAAATGAGCATATTTGGAAATTCAATCAACCACAACCATGATGACTAATTTATTTCCATATAAGGGTTATCTAATGATGAATTCCATAGAGATATATGTCCATATAGCAGGTGGGATATAGAGAGTTTGTAGTGTGGCTGGAGTTTTTACTGTTTCTCCCTTGTTGCATTGGAAAGTATCACATTCTTCCACAAAAGTGTGTATGTCCTACTTCATTCCTTCCCAGAAAAAGGCACATTTGATCAATTCATAGGTTTTATGAAATCCAAAATGTACTATTGTTGGCAAGGAATGGATTTAAGAGAGAACAATGGATTTAATGTTGGACTGTTTGCCCAAATATAGGTGGCATTTATAGTAGAGCTCCTCATTTTTCCAAGTGTAGCTTGAAGATGCATTAGTGTTTTGTTACAGTTGTTGGATTAGGATAGAAATTTTGGGATCTTTGAACCATTCATTGCAAACTTCCTTCAACCAATTGGATATAGTGAAGGAGACTCAAAAGAGGGATCCTTCTTCTTCATATTTCCTAGGAAGAGCATCAACTACCACATTCTCTTTTCCCTTGTTGTAAATGATCTCATAATTATAACTGAACATTTTGGTCAACCACTTTTGTTGCTTCGAGGATGAAATTCGTTGTTCCAAAATATATTTGAGGCTACAATGATCATTTTTAATTTGGAATCATTACCCAAGAAAGTAAGGATGCTAGATATTCACCACATGTGAAATAGATAACATTTCCTTTTCACATGTGGATTTTCCCAAGTGTTGCTCAAAAAGATGTTTACTAGTAAAGGCCAAGGGTCTTCCTTCTTGCATGAGAAATGCACCAATGCCTTTCCCTAAGTGTTAGGAAACAAGGCTATGTTATCTATAGTTAGGAAACAAAACTCTAATACTTCCACGACTAAACCTAAGAGAAGGGATTGAGATATATTTAAAGGTAAACAAATGAAAAAGAAACATTCACAGTACATAGAGATTTTACCCTGGAAACAGAAATAGTAAAACCCACATTACTTGAATGTATTTCTCCTTGTTTTCTCATTCATCTGAATAAAAAGTTACATGCCTAACCTTGGTCTACACCTAAGACACAATCAACATCATACCATCTTGCTTTAGGAAAGAACAACCATGCATCCAAATCGTCTTACATATACATGACCAACAACCTACTTCTAAATTTTATCATGAAGATCAACTTAAATACAACATGCTTTATTTATAATCTTTACAATAGGAAAAACCCTAAATAAAGGCACCCAGAAGCAATTATGGATCCATGAATATCATTAGCTGCAAATCCCATGAATCTTGGGATTTTGTTACAAGTTGAATACCAAGTCGGATTACCAGTCAAAATCCATCAGGTATTCAGTCAGTTTCCACACAACCTCCTGCCGACCTCCTATGGGACGAACTATCGACTTACTGTCAATCACTTTGACTTCGAATTTTCCATCAGCTATCTTTTAGTCGATCCACCTCGACTCGAATTTAACTGCAAATAATATAACAACCCAAAATTCTCCCACGTGTTGTCTTCTTTGTTGAATCCGAGAGTTTCCTTTACTTTCATTCATAGACCTAGGGAATAAATTCCCATTGCCTCTCTGCACCAAGAGAACTTCATACCACTCACAAACTTGGTCAAAGAGTTTGTTGTGTTTTCCACCATGTTTAGTTTCTCTAGCGACACCTTGTTTCTTTCCACCATATCTCTTACGAAATGGTATTTTACATCAATGTGATTAGTATTGGAATGATTAGTTGGGTTCTTTTCCAAAAATATTGTGCTCTAAATATCGCAATCAATATTCATATCTTGCTAAACTGCTTCTTTTCTTCCATCAATCAATCAATCTTTGAGCACAACATTTACAACTAAACTGCTTATTTTCTTCCATGTGTGGCTGCCATGTACTTAACTTTTGTTGCTAACAAGGCTATGACCATCTGTCATTTCCACAAAAGTACTTGAATACTCTCTTGACAGTTTTCCAATGCTCCTTACCAAGTTTCAACATGTACCTAATCAACACTCCCACTTCATGGGCAATGTCTAGCCGAGTGCAGACCATTGCATACATTAGACTACCAACAACAATTTCATATGGAACATGTGCCATGTCCTCTATTTATTCTTGTGTCTTTGGACACTGTTCAACAGTTACCATTGCTCCCACAAGAATTGGAAACTTTATAGGTTTTCAATCCTGCATGTTGAAATGTTTCAAAATTGTTTCAATATACTTCTTTTGATTCAACCAGAGCTTCCAAGCTACTAGATCTCTCTTCATCTCCATTCCCAGAATGAAGTTCGCTGCACCGAGATCCTTCATGTCTAACTTGGAGGACAAATGCTTCTTCACCTCCTTTATTGCAACCATGTTGTTTCCAACCAACAACATATCTTCACCATACAATGATACATATATGAAATTCCCATCTTCTTCTTTGAATATATGTAGTGATCAACTTTACTTCTCACAAATCCCAAACTAAGGATGTATGTGTCAAAATGTTTGTACCAGATCCTTGGTGACTTCTTCAGACCATAAATGGATGTTTTCAAATTGCACACCAAATCATTCTTTCCCTTTACTACAAATCCTTTAGGTTGTTTCAAGTAGATTTATTCTTCCAGGTCCGTATGTAGGAACATTGTCTTCACATTCATCTGTTCTATTTCCATATCAAATGTTGTATCGAGAAACATTAGTACTCTAATGGAAGTTAATTTTTCAATAGGGGAAAAAATCTCACCGAAGATGATTCCTTCGACCTGAGAGTATCCTTTTGCTACCAGTCGAGCTTTGAATTTCTTGACTTGACCTACAACATTCATCTTCTTCTTGAATACCCACTTTCTACTGACAGTCTTTATTCCACTAGGTAATTGGACTAAATCCCATGTCTCATTCTTATGCAAGGATTCCATTTCTTCGACCATGGTGTCCTTCTAGAGTCTACCCTCTATCGATTCAAGTGCCTCATTGACGAACATGGGTTCTTCGTTAGTGGAAGTTAACACAAATGTGGAATCAAAGTCGGGTGGAATATACCTTTTGACTATTTTTCTTACTCATTCTGACCTCCTTAAAACCGAGGTCAGTTGTTCCACCTCCTCATTTTATTCGATCAACTATTCTGAATCATATTCATCTCTGTTCCTCAGTTCAAACCACATTGTCTCAGGATTATTCTCAATTTGAACCACTTCTTCAAAATCAGACTTCCTTCCAACTTCTCTGAAGATCACATCTCGATTGTACACTTTTCTCCTTGATGCAGGATCCCAAAGCTTATATCCTTTAATTCCTTCTTTGTATCGAATGAAAATACACTTGAATTCCTTTCTGTCCGACTTGCTTCTCTTTTCTTTAGGAACATGAACAAATGCATCACATACAAATACTTTGAGATGTGAAAGTGAATGATTATTACCATACGATACCTCATGTGGAGTCAATTCAATTAGTGTCGACAAAAGAGTGTTGGCACAGGGGCAGACCTGGGGTTCAACGCTTCAACAATGCACCAACAAAACCCTAACTACCATCCCTTTAGGCAACACCTGCGAAGCAGATGAAGTCTCACCCGAGCTAGAGGCAGGAGGGGTTGTAGGAATCAAGTGTCTACAACCTAGTCGGGACACCGATCTGTGATTACAACACTCTAAAAAAGAACTTAGCAATTATCATTCATTAGTATTTAAACTTCATTCACATCGCAAATAAAACCCTAATTATAGAGCAATGCGATATTCAATCAGGTCTAACACATTTAATCACTTATCACATAGAAATAGATTAGATCTAGCATTCATTCACATCACTAAGCACTAAGCTACCATATCAGATGCATCTAATATATATTAGTGTACAAAGCATAAATCACATCAATAACATAACAACCATAATGAACAAAGAAATCACAACACAGGATATACATGGTTCACCCCAGTGTGGGGCTATGTCCACTAACTCTTCTCCTTCTTTATTGTCTTATGCCAATATTCTTACATGCACCGAGCCACAAAACCAACTCTGCATAGGACAGGAGATCTGTGCGCACCTTGCCAGATCCTCCTTCCCCGATCTTGGCACAACACAGAGCCTTTATTACAATTACTTACACTTAGTTCTACAAGTTCTCAATACACAATATGCATAGAGCTAACATAATCAAATAGATCCAACTACTTACATCGCTTGCACTTAGAAAAAGGTACTAATTATTACATCACCTAGTTGTCTATTTATACATTACAAAATGGGCCTAAACATGGGTAAAAACCCATGGGATGACATCCCATACCCGTTACATAAACCCAAAACCCAAAAATCCCGTAAATGGGGGCGAGATCTCGTGATCTCCGCTTCCCCTGGTGCTTCATCTTCGACCAGCATGTCGAAGTCCCAAAATTGGTTAAACACGACCAAGGTTCTCCAAAACTTGGTCGAGGACCAATAATCCCCCAACATTCACCCGTGACTTGTCCCGAGTCACTCCGATCTGGGCAATCTGGCTTCAAAGGTCTTGAGCTTGGCTCAAGCTGCTTCGACCTACTGCTTCACCAGAGCTTCCTGCTCGGTGAACTCCTGAATAACTTTCATGGTAATAGGGCCTTCCAAGTGTTGTTCTACTGTGGTGACCACTTGTTCCAGCTATGCATCTTGTCCCTCAATTTCCTCAAAAAGTGTGCAAGCTTCATCCTGCACTGGCTGGAGTCTTTGGGTCACTTCCATGACTTTACTTTGGATGGCATGGACCTGTTTTTGAACCATGCGTTGTTCTTGGGACATTTTCATCCTCTCGACTATTGACAATGGCTTCAACTGTGCTTGCACTGTTGCTACGTGTTTCTTTGCTACCTGGAGCTTTGACTCCAATGTCCTTAGTTCTAGATCCTATGCAAGGTGCTCATAGGTCTGCACGCTTCAACTGCTAAGTTGCTTGCATTCTAAGGCCAACGCCTTGATTCTTTTGATTGCACTCCTGGTAGTTTCATCTCTCTAATCTCACACTTCCTACGAAGTGCTCGACACTTTGTGTAACTCCAGTTCTGCCACTCTTGCTTGGAGCTACTAAATGACTTCAACAAGCTTCTCTACATGGTTCTCAGTTGTTTACTCTTCTATCTGTGTGAGGCCCGTCATAGAGCGAAGTGATCTAGTGACTGCTTCTTTAACTCCCATCTGCTCCATGAGCAACTACTCTTTTTCCTTCTGGATCTGCGCTCTATCCTCTGTAAACTTCGCATGGAGATCATCTTTTTCTTTTTGCGCAACCCTGCATTGCTCTATTTATTCCTCCTTTGCTTGCTTCAGGGCCTCTGTGGCCTGTTCTGTTTCCTCTTGTACTCAACGAAGGTGAGCTTCTGTCGCATCAACTATTCTATGTAGCTGGGCAGGTTCGTTCCCTACCTCTATGCCTTCTGCTGTCAACGATGCAATAGACACTGCGTGACTTGAAAAAAGAGCCTTTTGTACCCCTTTGAACTCTGCCTCGATCCTGTCATACATTGTCTCTTGTTTGGCTTCATTTCTCTGGGAAATGTCCTCCAAGGTGTCTATTATAGCTGCGATGATGAGGTCAATGTCATCGACCATGAGCACATTCTACGACTTAGATCTGTTCACGCAACTCTTCTTCTTAGCTAAAGGTTTCTGTGAAGAAACCTTTATTTTCTTAGAAGTCTCAGTCTCTGCAAGGGGTTCTCTAGACAGTGTCACTTCTCCCTCTTCTTGTTTGTTTTCTTCCCCTTTTCCCTCTTATTTGTCTACTTCATCACCTCCTCCTCCGTTAGGTGAGTCTGGTGTAGTCTCCTTTGATGCATTGTTTAGTTCCTCTACCTCTTCCTTCTTTTTCTTCCTGTTGTTGTTGGGTGCATTATATTCTTCTCGGGTAACGATAGGGCTTTCGATGAGGTCAAGGTCGGTGAGTTCTATCTGGTTGATTGGTACCATGAATTCTTCAGGCCACTCCTTAGTGATTTCCTCCATATCTTCCTCAGTGAGCTTGCAGTAAGACTGGAGCTCTTCCTTATGTTCATATCTGCGCGTAGTGATATATATGAAATTCATGTTTGCATAGAACTTCACAAATGGCCTAAACCGATGCAATGTATTCAGTGTCATGTGAGGGAAGGATTCAATGGCCCTCTTCAGCTGTAGATAATAGGCATGGAACACCGCGTTTGACTGCCATTGTTTTTCCATGTTGCTCGAATACCATAGCATAGTGAACTTTGTAGCTAGAGGTTCGAACGACTCGATTTCAGGGAAGGTCACTCCTTCTGGCATATCCCAAGAAATGAAGGCGATGAGGATCAAAAACCAACTAAAATGGAACTTGTATCTCTGATCCTGAGCTTCATGGCAGTCTTTCTCTAACTGGTTGATGAGGTAGCTCACCCAGTTCATTTGTAGCCTTTCAATGCATTTACCTAGGAGGTTGATGACGAACCCCTTGACTTGCATTGGCCTATTCTTTCTGACGAGCTTTCCAGCGATCAACTAGAAAGCTAGGCGCACTACATTGTTCTGGATGGAGGATACCTTGTATCCCTGCTTCCCTTTCTCTACATCACCGTAGGTGTCTTTTATTCGTTGCTCTAGGGCGCGGTCTGCAGCCTTCCTTAGGTAAAAGTCATGTGGGTCTGGTCCTTGCATGCTCAACCCGGTGATCCGATGGATCAACATTAGATCTACTATGATGCACCTATCCAACCACAGGTAACCACCATGGAATCATGACAACAAGATCTTAACGCACGCGTTAACCTCTTGATGTCTTTCAAAGTGTGGTATCTTCATCACATTGAGGATCGTGGAGCTCACGATATCCATGATCCAAGGCTGGGGGATGATCTTCGACTTCTTCCCCTTTGTATTGGTCAAATACTTACGAGGTGTAAGCATACCATAGTTATTTCGGTCTCCCAATTTATAGTCACTAATCTTCAACGTCAGAATCCTCTCCGACTGTGGTTTAACTATGCGTATCCCCTTTGGGATGTATGCAGTGATCAATGTGTAGTCGAAGTTCCTTAGGATTCTTTCACGACTCAGCATGCTAGCTAGAGGCAAGATGTAATCGGGAAAGACTGATGGAATGAGCTTCGCGTTCACCAAGTCATCACGATGCTTTCTTCTCTTCTCTGTCGTAGTTCAGGATGGTCCAGATCGACGTTGTGTAGTCAATGGGGATGCTTCCAATCCTCGTGTCGATGAATCCTGTACTCCTATGGAAATGAATTTCTCAACCATGAGGTCAATAAGAATATCTTTTATAGAATGCTCAACTGTGCTCAATTCGTCTGACATACACACTCGTAATCAGATAGCTCGGGTAGGTAGAAAAACACTTAAGGAAATCGAATCTACAGTGAGTTCACAGTAAGAACAATGTGATAGCAATTAGGTTTCTATGGGCTCGGATAATCACAATTTGCAAAAATTTCCTTGGTGGGATATGCAACAGACTAAATAGACAACGACGTAACAGAATACTCCAATGGGAAGGAATGCCTCAATCAATACGATTCCAACCATTACAGCGTGGTCCCAATGGTCCAAGGGTGATATTTTCAGTAATAACTGCATTTCTAGCCGTTCTGGAGCATCGTTCTAATGGTTTGGATGCCTTCAATGATCATATTTATCCACCATGGCGAAGTGCCAATCTGCGTTGTTATGATATTCCGACAAGGTTCAAGTTCTGCAAGCCTCCCTTCTGTGAAGTCCTCTCTGGAACCTCCTGCAATTTTTCTAGTTTTTCTTTCTTCTTACTGAGCTTTCTAGCTTTATTTCCTCTGATTTGCGTCTTTGTATTCCTCTTTCAATTCTTTTTCTTATCCCCTTTTAGCATAGTAACTTCACACTGTTGAGGGTCTTTCACAGGTTTCGAGGGTAATACATCCTCTCTTACGGTTTTTGGAGTAGGTGCTCCACTCTCCTTCATGGACAGGTTCTTTAAGCCTTATTGTGTTCTTTCAACTTCAATGGCTAGGTATCTGGCCCTGAGTTGCTTCGACTTGTCCTCTTGTTCTTCTAGTAGTCACGCTATTCTCCTAGCCATGAAATCCCTTAATTCTTGCTTTTTCTGTTCTATAGTTTCTTCTTCTTCCTTCCTTCAGATTTGGTCTTTCTCGATCCAGGTCTTGCCTAACAAAAGAGAAAATGGGGCATTGTTCTCAACAAACTTAATGACCTCAAATTATTCCTCTTCCAAAGATCCATCAGCACTCATAGGTATTTGGGTAAGTCTTCCACATAGGGTTATCATTTTTCCTTTAAACAATCCTATTCCTCCCAGTGAAGGAACCATAGCAGGCTTTCCTAAGATTTCCCAAGTTCTTTTTGTCATAATGTTCAACTGTGTTTCTTCATCCAATACACAATCTATGTCAAATTCTTCGATTCTCGTCTCTATTTTCTTTTTGTCTTTCAAGATCTCCGGTAAATTGTCATCTCTGTGATCATTCAGTTTTTTTTTTCATCTGCAATAATATAGTCTATGATTCTTTCTGGTTTTTTATCATATCCTTAGCTTCTTGACCTTCCGCATGGTTTTTTTGTCTCATATTCATATTTTCAACCTTAGCACAGTCGGTTTGACTTGACAAATCCTTTTCGAGTCGGTTTGGATCGACTCAACCCGAGTTGAGTCAACTTTAGAAACAACAATGTTGTTACATCCAGTTGAGTCGGCATTCCCTAACGACTTGTATAGGGTTCCAATATGAACTCTTTTCACTAATACCATCACATCTCTAACCATCTTGTAGGTATCCTTCTGAAATAGAGTGTGCACTCCTGCATCACTCATCTTACTAACAAATATCAGGTTTCTGGCCAAACCTGGAATATGTTGCACACCTGGAAGGGTTATACTCCTACCATTCTATATAATCGATCAAAATCTACCCCTTCCAACAATTTTGTTTTTCAAGTTTTCCCCAAGAACACATCTTGTCCTTCATATTGTTCATATTCACAGAACCATTCTCTATGTGGTGTCATATGATAGGATTCTCCTAATTCGATCAACCAAAAATATTGATTTGACTATGTACTATTCAATGCCAGATACACATCGCCTCCTTTTTCTAGAGTAGTCCTTCTCTCAGTCAACTTCCTCTCATCATATATTTTACTAACTTCCCTTGCCTTCGACTTGCAGTCCTTTTTGTAATGCCCAAATTTACCTGATTTCCAACATCTTCTCATTGAATGAACTGGGGATTTAGATCTACCCTTCAACGTAGACTTTCTACTGGAGATTTTTCCTTTATCTCTATCAACCAATCGACCTCTCACCACTAATGCATCTTTGGTCAATACTTCCATCTTATTTATTCTCATTTCTTCTTACAATAGAGATGAAACCACGTCTTCTAGCACTAATGTGGTTTAATTACTCCCTATAGCCACGACTAAGCTATCCCAAGAGTTTGGAAAAGAACATAATATGATAATACATTTCTCCTCCTTAGTGATATTTATATCTACTGATGATAACTATCTTATTATGGTATTAAATGAATTTAAATGCTCATTTATCGAACTATCATCACTCATCCTCAGAAGGTACAACATCTTTCTAAGGAAAACATTATTTACCAGGGATTTCGACTAGTATAAGCTCCCCAACTTGTCCCACGATTTCTTGGCCAAACATTCACCTGAGACATTCAACAACATCGAATATGCAAGACAAAGTTGAATCGCACTCCTTTCCATTCTTTCATTTTTCTCCCATTCTTTCCTCGATATACCTGTCGAAATGGTAACTAGACAGACCATTTCCCATTGTTCTCTATCTACAAGGAGATTTTCAATTTTAAGCTTCCAAAGCTAGAAATTATGGCCATTGAATTTTTCAATCTATATTCTCGAGCTACTCACCATTATTTAAGCACAATCTTTAAATATATTTGACTCATGAATCTTACTAGACCTAGGGTTTAGCACAAGTCCAAGGTTGTTAAACTAAGCTATGGTACCACATGTCAAGAAATAGGGCTATCATATCTACTATTACAAAACAAATCTCTGATACTTCCACATCCAAACCTAAGAGAAGATATTGAGACAAATTTAAAGGTAAACAAATGACAAAGAAACATTCATAGTACACAAATATTTTACCATGGAAACCCAAATGGAAAAACTAGCATTCCTTGAGCATCTTTCTCCTTGTTGTCTTATTCATTTGAATAACAGGTTACATGCCTAACCTTGATCTACCCCTAATACGCAATCGACATAATACCAACTTTCTTTAGGAAAGAAAAAACTTGCATCCAAATTGGCTCACATCTACATGACCAACAACCTACTTATAAAGTTTAGAATGAATATCCACTTAATAAGAATACAACATGCCTTATTTATAGGATTTACAGTAGGAAAAACCCTAAAGAAAGGCACCCAAAAGAGGTTACAGATCCATACATATCATTGGATTAAAATATTGTGAATCTTTGGATTCTGTTACAAGTCGAATACCAAGTCGGATTACCATTCAACTACTAGTCAACCTCCATCAAGTATTCGGTCAGTTTCCACACGATCGCATGTCAACCTCCTATTGAACGACCTCTCAACTTGTTTTCGATCACTTCAAATTTGAATTTCTTATCGATTATATTTCTGTTGATCCACCTCGCCTTGAATTTGAATACAAAGAATATAAAAAGCCAACACTAAGGGATCACACTCTAAAACAATGGTCTTTGTGAAGTCAAGCAGAGCCAGTACTGGATTTGTACACACAACCTCTTTCAAAGATTGGAAGGATTGATTAGTGTCCGCATTCCAATTGAAATAATTTTTCTTAAGGAGGGCAATGAGTAGGGCTGCATTTTTTCCATAATTATGGACAAACTTACGATAGTATCCAGTTAAACCATGAAATCCTCATAAAATTTTAAGAGTATTAGTGCAGGGCCAATCCTTCATAGCTTCAATTTTCTTTGGATCCACTCATACACCATCCTTACCAAGAATATGATCCAAGTATTCAACTTCAAAGGCCCCAAAGGCACATTTGCACCTTTTGAGAAAGAGTTGATGTTGAGAAAGTTGGTCTAAGATATGATCCACATGGGAAAGAAGGGCTTGCCAAGTTTTACTATAAATGAGGATGTCATCAAAGAATACAAGGATTACAAAATTATAGATAAACTATCAGAAGATATGATTCATGAGACTTTGGAAGTGAAGAGTGCATTACACAGGAAACAGGGCATGATGAAGAACTCATAATGGACTTCATGAGTATAAAACGTAGTCTTGGGAATTGGCCTCCTTCATGCAAAACTATTGGTAGCCAAAACACACATCAATTTTGGTAAATAATTGAGCACCAATCAGTTCATCCAAAAGATCATCAATGATGGTAATGTAAAATTTATCTTTGATGGTAATTTTGTTGAGATCCCAAAAATTAGGGCACATGTGCCAAGTACCTTTTTTTTTAGTACCATGAACACTAGAGATGAATAAGGGCTTGTAGTAGGGAAGATGACACCCACAACTAACAATTATTGAACAATTTTTCCAATCTCATTTTTCTGAGCGAGTGGGTGGCAATAAGGGCGAGCATTGGGGGAAGACTACTATGTACAAATGGGATGGAATGATCATGGGAACCATAGGAATGTGGGAGCTCTTGGGGGTTTTTGAAAATGGAGTGGTGTTTGGAGAGGATAAATTTCATGTTGGGATGAATAGTTGGGGAGGGAGTCTCAACTACTTGAATGACATGGAACTAGGAAATA
Organism: Picea sitchensis; assembly: GCA_010110895.2. Lineage (NCBI taxonomy): Eukaryota > Viridiplantae > Streptophyta > Pinopsida > Pinales > Pinaceae > Picea > Picea sitchensis. The sequence goes on along the minus strand of SNQJ01S0139647.1, from coordinate 12,521 downwards.
ATGTCAGAATGATCCTTTTTGAGGATTTTTTCCATTTGGTGTGAATTAAAAATATTGAGGGAACCTACCATGATGCCTTGGAACTTGTAGAAATTCCCATCCTATTGGAAGATCATGTATAATTCCTTGAAATCCATGGTGATGGGGCTTAGAGTGCATAACTATTCAACACCTAGAACAATGTCGCAACCCCCCATCTCAATGGAAAACATGTGGGATTTCAAAGAATAATGACCAATTTGCAAGCACACATTTTCACAACGACCCCCACCTTTCTTGGAACTTCCATTAGAAATCGTGATCTGAAAGTTATTGACTACATGGATATACTAAGGAATGGTTCTCTTGAGAAATTAGTTGATTAATAAAGTTATGGGTGTTTCCACTGTTGATGAATATAATTACTTTACGATACTTGATATAGCCAATTAATTTAAGATTCCGAGGAGATGAAATACTTATGAGAGCATGCAAAGAGATGAGAGGTTCTACCTTAGTTTTATTGGAGGGTGGAATGGTATCATATACCCGGGGAAATGATTCAGGAGGGGAAACATCACCTACATCTTCAAGAATGTCCTAAAAAATGGCCATAAAAATCTTTTCCTACAGACATTTGTTCCTTGGAAAGTATTTTTCATCACAATTGTAGCAAATACCCTTAAGTTGGAATTCATCCATTTCCAGCCTAGTTAATTTATGTACCTTACGAGGAGGGGAAGGAGGAGTTGGATTGCTGGGGCAAGAATGAGGAATAAAGGATGGATTTTTTAATTGAGTAGTGACCACCTACTATGATTATGTGGCTCTATAAGTGGCTACAAGCTAGGTCTTAGGGTGATCCATTAGAACATGAGCTCAGATGTCATCCTTGAGGCCCCTAATAAAGAATTTGTGAAAGAAGGTGTCTGACATTCCTTTGGTGTAGAAACCCAATTGCTGAAAAATAAGTGATGTAGTATTCAAATATATCAGACTATTTAAGCTTGGTCAAATGTTCCAAATGATGATTTTCCGTGTCAAAATGTTCATAAATATAAACAAGTACAAATTGGGTCCAAGAAATATAATCTCGGTGCGAATTTTTACTCCATTCTCACGATTTCCATAATTTTATATCTAAATAGATGCCACTGACACAAAGTTTTATTAATTCAACAGTGATGCCATGCAATGAGAAATATTGTTATATTTGAGTGATCTAGCCCATGAGGGCTAAGACATCAAATGTATTTACCTCGACTTTAAGAAGACACATATCATGAGAAAAGGATTTAGAATCAAAAGCCATGGAATGTGATGATTCAACCCCCTCTTGGTGGAAACTTTTTTTTGAGGAGTTAGGGACCCTGAGTTGATTAACAAGTGTTGTCATGGAGTTCATCCGGTTAGTGAGGTGGTAAAGTCCAATTAGCTTGTAATTAAGGGTATACATGTTGGAATTAAATTGAGTCAAACTTTCATTGGTCTAAATTTGAGTTGTGAATTCATTTTGAAGGTTGTGAAAGGACTCTTCCAAGGAAGACAATTTGTTGCCAAATTCTTGGTAGCGGGTTTCCACATGAGGAGATAGATAAGTAGTAAGAGGGTGGGTGGGTCCACAAAAACCATATTATGAAAGAGAGATATCACTATGTTTAGCGTGACACAAGGAATCTAGTGAGATAGGACCCAAATAAGGATGATAGGTAGGGTGGGTGGGCCCACACACAAAAAAAGATTATGAAAGAGGGGTACCATTGTGATTAGCGTGAAGAGAGGAATCTATTGAGATAGGTCCCAAATAATGGTTCTGATGGGACCACTTATACTGATTTTTTTACTCTTGTTTGAGAAATATTGTGGTGACATAATTGTCCAAAATCTTAATATTGAAGATTGTGTAGGAATTTTGCAGCCTAGATGTAGGAAGCAGGGTTTCCCAAAACTGGATGTGAAAAATTTCAGCATTTCTTTTGTTTTGGAAGTAAGGGGTAGGGTTTTGAGGGTTCCTAAGGACAAGGGAGTGCCCTGTGCTATAGATTTCTTATATATTTGTGGGGTCCAACAATAGTACTCGACCCAATATTTTAGGTCTTTGACTAAGATGGGTTAACTATAACCTTATCTGTACTACCTATTGACAGGTCAGGATGACCTGTTCAATTAGATGAGGGAAATTGCCCGATGGAAGGTCCCAATCAGACCCACTCTCATTCAATGTAGCATTTCCTGTGAGTTTATAGGCCTCGTTGCTGCTCAGAATTAAAAGAATAAAAAAAGGGAAAGACAAAAAACTTCCCTCCAAAGAGTTCTAACTTATTCTAAGGATGAACTAACTAAAACATAACTAATCTTATCTAATTAATTCTAACCTATCCCCATAGAAAAAATAGAAGAATGAGTACAAAGAAAGATAACCATTAGAACCAGAAATAATCCATGTGTTCTAATGGTAAATGAAAGAAATAATGTTATAAATGTATATACAAATAGTTGCACAATACATTTATAACATCATTTATGTACCCATGAAGAAACATGTGACTACTTCAGTAAAAAACACAGAGTGTAGAAAAAATTCATACAAAATAATCCTATCTTCTCAAGAAAAAGATAAATGCATCAAGAGTAGTCTCTACTACATCCATTAAAGCCAAAAATTTCTGAAAAGATTCCTCCTCTTTATTCCTCAGAAGTAATAGTACCATGCTTTGTTACAAAGGGAAAAAGTGTTGGAGTTAATTCACCAACACCTAGGATTTATTTTTCCTATGTTTATTAGTCTTTATCCAGTCTCCTAAAGTTTAGGGAAAATATTCCTCTAGGAGAATATTCTCTGTAGGTTTCACTTCAGTTTGACTAGTTGAGTGGAGTCTGGATGCTGCATTGGTTTTGTCACCATGCAACATTGGGATCATCACTAGCCAATGCACATTAGCCTTGGTATCATCACTAGACTAATGCATTACCCATGATTCCCTGATATTCTCCTCACTTAACTCCATTTCAGTCAGTTAACTGAAGACTGGTAGACTAGTTAACTCAGTTAGGTGGTAGTTCACTCACGTAACTACCCAAGAGACTAGACTAGGTGGCAGTTCACTCCCGTAATTGTTGATGTGTGTCCAGATCACTCTATACCACCACTATGGTACATTGGATTCACCTCCAGTGCGCATTGGTTGAGTTATACATAGTATACCATGTGTAAATTATTCATTATTCATTACAGTGAAAGAGAATTCTTCTATCCTTTCTCTCTTGCTTCTTCTTTCTCAATTTCTCTCTGCAAATGTGTATGGTATTTTATAGATAGATATATTTTGTGTAGTTTCAACACATTTACATGGTATCAAAGCTGATGGACTTCTAAAGAAAGATACACCAAATTATTTTTGCAGGTACCAAAGATTGAAGACAACGGAAAAATGGAATTCCCAAAAGAATTCATTCTTACACCTTACAATTACTTTGCATGGAAGGAGAGAATAAGCATGCATATCCAAACCAAAGGATTGTAATGGTTAACCTTTAATACAAAGACATAACCGACATCAGACATAGAAAAATACTAGTATCTAAATCGAATGGATGAAGCATTCAGAACAATTTGCAGTCTCATCTCTCTCAATCTCCTTTTTCACATATCTTCCTGTAAAACCCCCAATGAAGCCTAGACCACCTTGGAAGATCTCTTTGGAAAATAGTATGAGATGAGGGCACATGCTCGAGGTGTAATTTCTCACATTGGATCCAAAAATATTCGACAATATCCAAGATTTCTTTACAAAATACAACGATTTACTGTCGCAACTCAAAGCTTGCGGGGTTGATAAATCTAATGAGGAGAAACAAATGGTTCTCACCATTATCTCCAAACTTGGTCCTGAATTCTCCTTGTTCGTATCCACATTCCATTCAGTCAAATTTTCCTCTGGAGCCACCTGGAATATGCCTTCTCTTGAGGAATTTATCGAATCTCTGACACAAGAGAAAACCAAGCTCATCAACATGGGAAAAATCAAAGGCCCAAAGGTGCATGCGCTTACTGTGCAAGATGGAAGTCATCAATATAATAAATCTAAATATAAATAAAAAAACTAAAGATTATGCAAGTCCGAAGAAGGAAGGGTACTCAAAACCCTTCACCGATGCCTCCGGATCCAAAGGTGGAAATGGAAGAAAAGGGGGAAAATGCACATACTTCCATAAAGGATTCCATCGAGAATCTGCATGCATGCAGAAAAAAATAGATCTAATGACTCAAATACTTCAAAAAGATAACCTTGGAGATCACATCCCCAAGGGCGCCAAGAAGAAGAAGAAGCTAGAAGATCAAAATCCCAAGAAAGGAAATTCTAGCCATGCTTTGATTGCCATCAACTCCTCTCTCGATGCTTGGATCGTAGATTTAGGAGAATCACATCACATGGCTGCAACAAAAGTAGTCTATTCTTCATTGGATGCATGCAAAGTTCCTCCTATTCTGATGGGGGACAACTCTCTATTCGAGGTCACCAACAAAGGAAGAATTGAACTCACCAATGAAAGCTTCAAGAATGTGCTGCACATTTCGAAACTTTCTGTCAATCTTCTCTCCGTGTATCAGATGATGAATTTAACCACCATAAAGAAAGTCATATTCACACCTAATGCAGTGGACATCTATGACATGCAAACCAATTCCATGGTTGCTACTGGTGAGGTAAATCATCAATCTAGATTGTATACATTTTCTAAATTTATTGAACCAGATTATACTTTACTGCTTATCCATGTTGATGAAAGTAGTAGGATATGGCACGAAAAGTTTGGGAATTTGAATTTCAAATATATGAACAACTTAGCAAGAAAATATTGGTTGATGGAATGCCCGACATCCATTTCTCCAAAGGAATCTATGAGGGATGTGTTCTTGGAAAACACCCTCAAGAGAAATTCGACAAAGAAAAGACTCAGAGAGCCTCCTCTCCTTTAGATCCGATCCATAGTGACCTCATGGGTCCTTTTCCGCATCCATCTATCAACAAAGTGAGGTTTGTTCTCATTTTTATTGATGATTTCTCACGTTTCACATGGATTTATTTTTTTCAGAAAAAAATCAGAGGTCTTTCAACACCTCAAAGATTTCAAAGCCTTGGTTGAGACATATTCAGGAAAGAAAATCAAAGTCCTATGAACTGATAACGGGGGAGAGTATGTCAATCATGAGATCCAGAATATTTGTCATGAGGTAGGGATTCAGTTGCAACACACATTTCCCTATACTCCACAACAAAATGGAGTTGTTGAGCGGAAAACATATCTCTAAAAGAGATGGAATCTTGCATGATATATGCAAAGTCACTACCACAAAGACTATGGGTTGAAGCACTTAATTGTGAAACCTACATCCAAAACATATCTCCCCATAGATTTTTCAAGGATAATACCCCCTATGAGGCCTGGAGCGGCCTCAAACTGGAAGTGACCCACTTTCGTATTTTCGGTTCACGTGCATGGGCCTGGATTCCCTCTGAAAAGAGGAAGGCACTTGATCCATAGAGCACATAGTGTATCTTTGTTGGAAACCCTAACAGTGTGAAGGGATACAAACTTATTGATCTTTCCTCGGATCAACTCATCATTGAGTGAAGTTTCCAATTCGAGGAAGGTGTCTTGCATGTACCTCAGTAGCCACATGCAAAAACCTTCAATCTTCCACCTATCCAAGATGATAAGCATGCGCATCCTGATTCTTCTTTAGATGAGAGTTCTGATTCAGAGGATTCAGATGATCCAGATACAGAGTCAGTACAATCAGATGTAGAGTAAGTGCATCCAGATGTAGATGAAAATCCAGAGCAGAGGCCCAAGTGGTCCCATACTACTCTTCAGGGTGCAAGGGATCTCATTGGTGATCCAGCCAATCTTCATGGCGATCTCTTTGAGGATATCTATATAGAGAAGCCCTAAGGATTTATGCAGGATTCTTATTTTGTCTATCGACTGAAGAAGTCTCTTTATGGCCTCAAGTAGGCTCCAAGGGCATGGTATGCCAAGATGGACTCCTACCTGCTATCACAGAACTTTGTACATTCTAAATCAGACCTGAATGTCTACATGCTTAGGACAACTGATTCACTTCTACTCTTAGTTCTATACATTGATGATTTGTTGATCATCGATTTCTTGACTTCAACGATTGTTGTAGTCAAGAGGATTCTACAAAACAATTTTTTGATGATGGACATGGGTCCACTACACTTCTTCCTTGGACTCGAGATCAGTCAGGATGCATCATGAATCAAATTGTCTTAGGCCAAGTATGCTCAATATCTCCTTGAGATATTTCACATGACAGACTACAATTCGTCTCCAATTCCTTTCCTATCAGGAGTCAAACTTGAGGATGGCGGGGACACTCCACTGGTTGATAGCAAACTATATAGACAACTAGTGGGGAGCTTGTTGTATCTCACACATTGTAGACTACACCTCTCCTATGAAGTTGGCATAGTTTCCAGGTTCATGCAGGAGCCGCATGAGTTATATTAGAAGGCTTCAAAGTGTATCCTTCGATACATACAGGGAACCATAACCTTTGGGATTCATTATGCAACAAACTCTACATTATATCTCATCGGGTTCACTTATTCTGACTGGGTTGGTGATAACATTGATTGCAATTCCACATTTGGTTACTCACTCAGTCTTGGTTCTGGGCCTATCTGTTGGTTGAGCAAGAAGTAGGTTTCCATTTCTCTTTCTTCATCCGAGACATAGTACAGATGGGTAGTTAACATAACCATTCAGGTTATGTAGCAACAACATTTTCTCACTGAGTTGGGCATTCAGTTTCATCGTCCAATCGTCATCTGGTGTGACAACCATAACACTCTAAAATTCTGCATAGATCTATTTTAGAGGTAGTAGACGAAGCACATTGAGATCCACATGCACTACATCAAGGACTTAGTACATGAGGGGATCATCGACCTACAATTTTGTACTTCAGAAGAACATACGACATACATCTTCACTAAGACCTTCACTGAGCAGAAGTTCCATTCTCTACGAAGTCATCTTGGAGTGAAGGACACAGTTTCCTAGCAACTTTCAATTCTTATTTTTACATACATTGTACCTTGAGGGGGGGGTTTTCCCATTAGTTTTTCCCTCTTTCCTCACTTTATTTCAGTGTATCTTTTTTATTTTGGTACCTAACATGGCCTTGTTGCTGAGACCCATTATTTATTTTCACCATAGTGATGTTCAGTGGGGGTGTTGGAGTTACTTCACACACACCGAGGATTTCTTTTTCCTAAGGTTTTTCCTATGTTTATTAGTTTCTATCCAGTCTCTCAAAGTTTAGGGAGAATATTCCTCTTGGAGAATATTCTCTTCAGTTTTCACTTCAGTTTGACTAGTTGAGTGGAGCCTGGATGTTGCATTGGTTTTGTCACCATGCAACATTGGGATCATCACCAGCTAATGTGCATTAGCCATGGTATAATCACCAGACTAGTGCATTACCCATGATTCCTTGATCTCCTCCTCACTTCACTCCGTTTCAGTGAGTTAATTGAAGACTGGTAGACTAGTTAACTCAGCTAAGTGTTAGTTCACTCACGTAACTGGCCGAGAGACTAGACTAGGTGGCAGTTCACTCCCATAACTATTTGTGTGTGTCCAGATCACTCTATACCACCACTATGACACATTGGATTCACCTCTAGTGCGCATTGATTGAGTTATACATAGTATATCATGTGTAAATTATTCATTATTCATTATGGTTAATGAGAATTCTTCTATCCTTTCTCTCTTGCTTCTTCTTTCTCAATTTCTCTCTGCAAATGTGTGTGGTATTTTCTAGATATATATATTCTGTGTAGGTTCAACACATTTACATGGTATCAAAGCTGACGAACATCTAAACAAAGCTACACCAAATTATTTTTGCATGTACCAAAGATTGAAGACAACGGAAAAATGGAATTCCCAAAAGAATTCATTATTACACCTTACAATTGCTTTGCATGGAAGGAGATAATAATCATGCATATCCAAACCATAGGATTGTACAGGTTAAAATTTAATACAGAGAGAGAACATACATCATCCATAGAAAAATCCAAGTATCTAAATCGAATGGATGAAGCATTCAGAACAATTTGCAGTCCCATCTCTCTCGATCTCCTTTTTCACATATCTTCCTGTAAAACCCCCAATGGAGCCTAGAACACCTTGGAAGGGCTCTTTGGAAAATATTATGAGATGAGGGGAAACATGCTCAAGGTTTAATTTCTCACATTGGATCCAAAAATCTTGGACAATGTCCAAGATTTCTTTACAAATACAAGGATTTATTGTCGCAACTCAAAGCTTGCAGTGTTGATAAATCTAAGGAGGAGAAATAAATGGTTCTCACCATTCTCTCCAAACTTGGTACTGAATTCTCCTTGTCTATATCGACATTCCATTCAATCAAATTTGCCTCTGGAGCCACCTGGAATATGCCTTCTCTTGAGGAATTTATCGACTCTTTGACACAAGAGAAAACCAAGCTCATCAACATGGGAAATATCAAAGGCCCAAAGGTGCATGCACTTACTGTGCAAGATGGAAGCCATCAATATCATAAATCTAAATATAAATACAAAAGGAAATCTCATGCAAATCCGAAGAAGGAAGCGTACTCAAAACCCTTCACCGATGCCTCCGGATCCAAAGGTGGAAAGGGAAGAAAAGGGGAGAAATGCACATACTGCCATAAATGATTCCATCGAGAATCTTCATGCATGAAGAAAAAAATAGATATAATGAATCAAATACTTCAACAAAGTAACCTTGGAGATCGGATCCCTGAGGGCGCTAAGAAGAAGAATCCAGAAGATCGGAATCCCAAGAAAGGAAATTCTAGCCATGCTTCGATTGCCATCAACTCCTCTCCCGATGCTTGGATCGTAGATTCAGGATAATCACATCACATGGATGCCACAAAAGTAGTCTATCCTTCATTGGATGCATGCAAAGGTCCTCCTATTTTGATGGGGGACAACTCTCTAGTCGAGGTCATCGACAAAGGAAGGATTGAAATCACCAATGAAAGCTTCGGGAATGTGTTGCACATTCCCAAACTTTCCGTCAATCTTCTCTCCGTGTATCAGATGATGAATTATACCACCAAAAATAAAGTCATATTCACACCTAATTTAGTGGACATCTATGACATGTAAACCAATTCCATGGTTTATACTGGTGAGGTAGATCATCAATCTAGATTGTATACATTTTCTAAATTTATTGAACCAGATTATACTTTACTACTTACCCATGATGATGAAAGTAGTAGGATATGGCACGAAAGGTTTGGGCATTTGAATTTAAAATATATGAAACAACTTAGCAAGAAAATATTGGTTGATGATCTACCTAACATCCATTTCTCCAAAGGAATCTGTGAGGGATGTGTTCTTGGAAAACACCCTCAAGAGAAACTCGACAAAGGAAAGACTCATATAGCTTCCTCTCCTTTAGATATAATCCATAGTGACCTCATGGGTCCTTTTCCACATCCATCTATCAATAAAGCGAGTTTTGTTCTCATTTTTGTTGATGATTTCTCACGTTTCACATGGATTTATTTTCTCAGGAAAAAATCAGAGGTATTTCAACACCTCAAAGATTTCAAAGCCCTGGTTGAGGCATAGTCAGGAAAGGAAATCAAAGTCCTATGAATTGATAATAGGGGAGAGTATGTCAATCATGAGATCCATAATATTTTTCATGAGGCAGGGATTCAGTTGCAATACACAGTTCCTTATACTTCACAGCAAGATGGAGTTGTTGAGCGGAAAAATAGATCTCTAAAAGAGATGGCATCTTGCATGCTACATGCAAAGTTACTACCATAAAGACTATGGGCCGAAGCACTTAATTGTGCAACCTACATCCAAAATATGTATCCCCATAGATCTGTCAAGGATAATACCCCCTACGAGGCTTGGAGCGGCCTCAAATCGAAAGTGACCCACTTTTGTATTTTTGGTTCACGTGCATGGACCCAAATTCCCTCTGAAAAGAGGAAGGCCCTTGATCCACAGAGCATAGAGTGTATCTTTGTTGGATACCCCGACGGTGTGAAGAGATACAGACTTATTGATCTTTCCTCAGATCGACTCATCATTGAGCGAAGTGTCCAATTCGAGGAAGGTGTCTCGCATGTACCTCAATAGCCGCATTAACAAACCTTCATTCTTCCACCTGTCCGTGATGATGAGCATGCGCATCATGATTCTTCTTCAGATGAGAGTTTTGGTTCAGAGGATTCAGATGATCCAGATATAGATTTAGTACAGTCAGATGCAAACTCAGTCCATCCAAATGCAGATGCAAAGCTAGAGAAGAGGCCCAAGTGGGCCCATACTACTCTTCAGGATGTAGGGGATCTCGTTGGTGATCCAACCGATACTAGGAGGACTCAATCTGATTTCAAGGAGCCTCCTATTGCAGTCACTGCCACTAAACCATTTCCCTATAAGAAATTTTTCTTGGTTCAGTCTTCAGATCTAGAGTCTTATGGCGAGGTTGCTGGAAATCCCCTTTGGGAATCCACCATGCAAGAGGAGTACAACTCCCTCCTCAAGAACCAGACTTAGGATCTGGTTCCCCTTCCTTCTTGAAGGAAAATTGTCAGGTGCAGATGGGTCTATAGGACCAAGAGCACAACAGATGGACAGATTAGCATATACAAAGATAGAATTGTTTCCAAAGGATTTAAGGAGGTGCATGGCATGACTATGATGAGACCTTCACTCCAGTAGAGAATATGGATTCCATACATTTGGCACTTTCCATTGCAGTGACCAAGGGATGGGAAGTCCATCAGATGGACATGAAGAATGCATTTCTTCATGGTGATCTCTCTGAGGAGATTTATATGGATCAACCCCAGGGATTTATGCATGATTCATCTTTGGTTTGTCGACTGAAGAAGTCTCTTTTGTTTGTTGTGGAGCCTGATTATCTTCCTGATTCAGAGGTCTTTTATTTTTCAGCCATGTTTATACCCCATGAAGTATTTACACCCTAGAAGTATGTACACTC
>SNQJ01S0139646.1:25198-48905 GCA_010110895.2 Picea sitchensis | reverse complement strand
TCAAATATCTATCTCAATCTAACTGAGCCCAAACAAATGTTAAGAATTGAATTACTAAGATGAGTAAATAGTCAATCTTCTAACTCCCTAAAGGTCAATATATGGGGCATTGCATTGCACCCCAAATGTTGTACACGACATGCAAGATCTATCTCTTTAAACAAAAATCAAAAGGGGATGACTATGATTGTATTGATATGAATTCAAGTAAGGGACGACTGTGATTGTATTGACATGAATTCAGGTACGTAGATCCGCTTGATCTCAATCAGTGAAATGAACTTGGCCAGGTTTGAGCTCTTCCAACAATTAAAATGGTTATCAACTTACTCTTATGATATGTTGTATATTTATATGGTATATATTCTCCATTAATGACAAACGTTCCCTTCTCGAATTGTAGATGCATGCTTGCATAGGATCAATGCAAACTACATGTGAACCAAGTGGATAACACTACATGTGATGCAATGCAGCTGGCTGGATTTAAATAAATCATCTACAAGTTCGTGGTTCAATATTTTTTATTTAATCATCTAAAAGATCACCTTTCAATAATATTTGTTATTTAATGTACCTAGCCATTGCCTTCATACTTTTTCGCCACTTGTTCAACATGTAAAGTCTGCTCGGTTTGAACGACTTACCATTTGTTCAACATGTAAAGTCTGCTCAGTTTGAACAACTATGCAAGTAACCCTACTCAGAAAAAAGTTAGAACTCATAACAAATACTTGACTGTGCTATTATCCTGGCATGAAGATTTGCCATGCAAGAGAATACACCAATGGAAGCTCTTCCCTGAAGGCAGGGACTTGCTTCTCTGCAACTCCGCTTGTTTTTAGAGTCATCTTGTTTCATGGAACTCTTATTCTTAGAGTCGTTTTCTTGATAAGATTCATTTTATGAGTAAGACCACGTGTTTTGGGTAGTATGATTCTCTTTCTTGACAGGGATAGAATTTGACATGTAAATTTTCTTGATAATAAAACTATACATTTAGCATACTCTTCCATAGTATCTGCTATGGGGAAAAATCCTCGTAATCTGGGTCTAGCAACTAGGTAGAGCCTTGACACCTTAGAACATAAAAATGCTTCTATTCTACCTCAAATCCAACAAAAACCTAATGATAGTTAATGGAAAGGAGAAAAGATCAAAATGCATACCTTAAGTCCTTCTGTTTGATGAATATCCCTTATGGTTGCTGTCCGTTCCAAGATCGCAGGCCTCCTCCCAAAGTTGGCCTGAAACAAATTCATAGAACAAACTATGACAACCTATGCATAGCTACCGAAATCATCTAAAGGGTTAGTTATTCATGAAAACATTCATAAACACAAACATAAAGACATAAAGATATGAGACAGAGAAGTTTCTCTTTTATTAACAACAAGATTGGAAGTTACAACCTAAATCTTGTCGACATCGCTCCACGAACCTCGCCTGGGTTGCTATACTTTGACTCCAAGTGCACTATTCCCAATATACTATTCTCACCACCAACATGCCAATATAAGGGAAATGGATGGATGGTATAAGGAGGATGGATGGAAGGGAATGTTGAAGATGAAACTCAGAGCATAATGCAAAAAGGCTTGGAATACAAGGGAGAAAATTTGGCAGAGCTCTCTTGCCTCTTGTCTAATATCTCCAAATGACCCCCATAGGGCCCCTTTTATATGAAGACAAGATGGTTAATTCGTTTTCATAAGGGATACATGAGGTAAGATGGTTAGGCAACTTGACATAGCCCATAAACTCCGCCTGAAAGCGCTAAACTTTTTTAATTTTTGCAATTTTTAGAGTATACGCAGGATGTCAGGTATGCAACTAGCATATGTACGTGTGCTGCATATGTAGTAGGGCGCATACACCATGCCACAAGTTGTTTTTTAAAGAGGAATCTCAATTTTTTTTTGTTTGGAAAAGGTGTAAATGAATAGGCCAAAGTCAACAATGCATAATAATGGCATTTTGAGCTATAACAGATGCCCCCTAATGTGTGAGGTGAGAAGAGAAATTGATGGCTGAAATACATTATAACATCTTTTATAAAATGGGAAGGCATTAAGTCAAGTGATCCCAGACGAGTATTCACGAGCGTATCATCTGCAAAATAATAATAATAATCACCGAGGTGGGCATACCCATGCTTGGGACAAACTAAGCATGACTTCCAATCGAGTACACTGTGGATCCATGTCATATATAATAATCGTGGCTACATGACCAATGTGTATGCCAATATAGATTGTATCCACGAATAATACATAGTGGAACTACATCTCAAAATCATCATAAGATATACAAATACAATGAATCTTCAGGAGGCATCAATGCCTATAGTTGGAGATGATAGCTTCAGTACCTTGAAAAATGTCGTCAAGATCTTCATAACTCAGGTAGGAGAATGATAGGAGTGTAAAACTCACTATCCCGAGGTCTTCGAAAATCCCTCATAGAAAGACTGGAGGATCTGAATTTTAAGGGACAAAACTTCATTGATTCTGAATGTACACTTGACAAGAATCTCGGGATGGCTGACTGATGAAGGTCAAGAGGCTTATTGCAGAAAGGCTGACTCAGGCTGGTAAGAATTTCCCTTGTACAAAAGAATGACATATGAAAAGACTCAGGCAATGTGTTATTGACATAACATTGTGGCACAAGAGGCACCGCAAACACTCCATGTGTTTGGAAGAGTAACGAAATAGAGGAGGACACAACTCTATGTAACAAGAACAAATCCCTTAGGCCATACTAAATCCCAGTGATTTGTAGAAAAAACTAAAGGATGTGCTGTGTCCAAGGGTGAGTAGATTGCTTCTAGTAAAAGAGAATGTTTTCCCATCCCCTCTTTTTGGAATATTTGATTTTTTGTGTCTTTTTCATATATTTAACGAGCTTGAAAAAGAATAAAAGAACGCTATGTTACAAAGGAGGAACGAGTGTCATGGGAAAGAAAACTAGTTCCAAGCACATGGAACATATTGATGCTCAATGCAAGGAGACATGTGCAGGATAAAGACACTCAGGAAAATTCCTCCATGGGTCAAGGTGTCAGAACGCAAAGGCAAAAATGTTGCAGGGCTTGCACCTACGGAGTTCTCTAAAATTTTAGCAACAACAAAATGGAGCCAACATTAGGCCAAATATGCAAGAGTGAGATATGCAATGTGATTTGCGGGTTGACACAATGCGCCTCATTCAATTTAAGTTTTTACGAGCCCAGAGAAGGTAAGTTCGACGGTTTTTCACTTTTGGAGAGTCTAAAAAACCAGTAAAAGAAGACTCTAGAGGGACATTTTTTGTAAGGTTAGTCTCCAGAGCCCAAAGAAGAATAAAATCATACCAAGGAGAACTCTTCTAGTCATTGGGGACAAATTATTCCTTTTTCGTACATAGTCCAGTCGATCCAAAAAAGGGTTAAACTTGTACCGAAAGAACGTCTCTTCAAAACCATTTTAACAAGTGTGACAAAGAAAATATCACTCGACTATCTTTTCAATTTTAAGGAGTCTGAAAAGATCTTAACTATGGACTCACTTGTCCTTTTTCGTAATTTATTTCCTTGAGCCCTAAAAAGTATAAAATATAACTTAGGAGAACTCTCCTGGTGAGACATGTCTCCCAAGGCGTACCTTTTTCCTAGGTAATCTATTGGCCAGAAAAAAGGGTTAAACTTATGCCAAATAGATGTTCCTTCTGGACCAATTAACAAGTGTGAAATAAACAAGGTCACTCGATGTTCTTTTCTTGTTTAGGGAGTCTCAAGAGGGATTAAAGAAGACTCCAAGGGGTTTCCTTTTTTGTAAATAATCTCTGAGGCCTAAAAAAGTGATAAACCAAAACCAGGGAGAATGGCCCTTTTCACAAATTTGGTCTCTCAGCCCCGAAAAAGGGTTAAACTTACACCCAAGAATACTCTCCTAGCGAATAGTAGCTCCTAGGGCGTACCTTTTTCTTAAAAATAACTATTTGGGCTGAAAAAGGGGTAAACTATCACCGGACAAATGTGCCTTCGAATTTCACTTTGACGAGTGTGAAGGGAAACAAGATTGCTCGACAATATTTTCAATTTTAAAGAGTTTGAAAATGGCTTAAAGAAGACTCCAAAGGGGCTCCTTTTCTTAAGTAACTTGAACGAGGTTGAAAAGGGCAAATAATTTATCATTGGATGTCGCTTTCATAGTTTGAGTGAGCTTGAAAGACAACAAACCATGCTCTTGGGGAGTCCCTTGGGTATAGGCCAGAAAAAGATGAAGAAGAAGGATGAAGCTTCAACACAAAGTCATGGCGGGACTAAAAGGACTCCCAATCCTACAAAAGACTTTCAACATGGATGTCATAATGCAAGACAAGGATCTATTTAGGGAATCCATGGAGAGGAAGGCTCTACCACCTAATTATGACACTTCTAAAGTGACATAGAAGGTTTTGTGTCGCACTTCGGTAGGATTGACCCTATGGAAAAGAGGAAATCGTCAATAAAATGCAAGATGTAAGGTGATAAAGGCCTACCCTATATGAAAATGGAGAAAATGCAACTTCATCACAATATGATATAAGTAGTACCCATGCATTAAAAATACCAAATCCGAAGGACATAAGAATTGTAGATGACCAAAAAATCCTAAGAATGAATCAAAACATCCATCAAACAAACCATAGGGATGAAAAAGGGTCAAAACTAGGTCACCACATGGTAAAAAAACCTATAAATAGAGGTGAAAGAGGTCATTTTCACCATTGTTGTTTAACAAAAACGAAAAATAGAAAACCCCCCCCTTCCTTCAACTGTACATTTGGAGAGCTACAGTGGGCAGAATCGACTCATTCTTCAACCAAGTAAGTACTCTTCCCTTTCTCTTGCAATTTTATTCAATTTTGATGGTTTTTATATAAAATTGGGGGCCACGAGCCCTAAATATTCGCACGAATGTGCATGTACGCGTGTTGTCCACACTCAACACGTGGATGTACGTAGGTTGAGATAAACTCAACATGCATACATCCATGACTGTCTTCAAAACAAGGTGTGTACATGCTCTTAAAAATGAGAAAAATGAAGGCACTAACTCCCCAAAATTTGCATGATGCAAGATGTACGTGCATTGGAGAGAGAGAGAGCATGGGGAAGTGGATCAAATGGTTGAGAAGAACCCTGTAGTTGTAGCCATACTAAAACAATGTGGGCTATGGAAATTTTTTCATTGTCCATTCATGAGGGCCCAACCGAGACTGTTGAATCACCTTGTTGAGTATTGGAACCTTGATGTAGAGGCCTTTATGCTAGAAGGCCAAGCTTTGACAATCACTATTGAATACATTTACTTCTTGATCGGTCTCTCTAGGAGGGGGGGGGCATTAAACTTGACAACCTTTCCTCCAGGGCCATATCACATAGCCCATTACACTGATATGTATTGTGAGGATGACATAGAGAAGATGGGATCTCAAGTCCCCATTTAGAATATAGAGAACATTGGCTTGAGAGAAATATTGTAGTTGATTGGGAGGATTATTGGATCTGTAGATCTACATCGGTATTCTCGTTCTCAAATGCATTATGCAGTGCAATGCCTACAGCCGTTGATCTTCGATTAGAGCACGACGATGCACAATTATATGATAATACAACTGACAGAGTGTAAACTTAGAAAGAAAAATAACTTTGGATTCAGAACAGTGCTTTGCGCAATATTTTTTGAAAGAGTGTTGCGTCTAAGCTCGAAGGAGAGAGTACGAGGGAATGTAGCCACCTATTCAGAACTATGTATATGGGTCACTTTGATGCCTCGCCAGGGAGAAGGGGGAGTTCGAGAGTGATATGATGATGAGTTATTCGATTGGTGGAGACAACATATCCCCACCATTGAGGAATATCCCTATGCAGGGATCAATTTCTTGAGAGATCCTGAGATGCCTATGCCACATATCCCTGTGATAGGTACATGCTCATATATAAATATGTTTTTTAATTTTTAAATTTTGTTTACGAGAAAGAAAACATATTTTTGTTAATGTCACACTACTAACTCAAAGAGTCTGTTATGTATAGATGTGGGACTAGTGCGACCAACATACCTCCCTCAAAATATGCGTCATCCACAAGAGCAGGCCCAGCCAAAATGAGACACAACAATAGCAGGACCATCTTCTGTAGAGGTAGAGAGAGTATTGAGGTGGGTAGAGAGGAACTTTGCATCCCTCACCTGAAGTGTGTTGATGGCGGAGATCGAGGATCTACCACCATCCATGTAACCCATGTCATAGGCGTAGATCTTAGAATAGGACTTGACATCATGCATGCTAGAACACCCATTTTTGTGTCTCTCTATGTATTGAGGGATTGATACTGACGATGTATTATTGACACTTTGAGGCCCGTGGCCCACATTTTGTACTGTGACATCACTTTTTGGACATGTTGTATATATACATATATTTTTTCCTTATGGAGTAAATATCTTTTGTACAAATGTGTTTACATGCATGTGTATGTGTGTGTTTTTATATTTATGTGTGTGAAAGATACCAATCCAAAACATGATTCACCAATGCATCAATTAATTAATTATATCTCCTAGGAACATGAATATATGTAATATAATCAAAATAATGTTCTAAGAGAGGTTAAGGAATCATCAATGAAGGGTGGGATCGTGGATGTGGTAAACTCCATTTAACTGTGACATTACCATTTGAGCATCTAGATGAACCCAAAGGTGAGAGATACCATGTGACAACACATCACGTAGTAATTATATTACAACAATGTACTCGAAAAAATTATTTGTTGTTTCTCCTAGAAAAACACCTCCAGAAGATACCAACTGACCAATGGGCATGAATATCACCCAAGCTCCAGAAGCAATCCCCCTAGTGTGTCAACTAGCACCATCCACGAACCCAACATAAACCTCAGATTCACTTGACATATGCCAGAATGCAGAAACACAATAAACTACACGTCCATAAAACAAAAAGATACTAAAAATGTATAAATATAAATATACACTATTTACAAGAAGCCACACTTAGGTGACCAAACTAAGAATAATGTTTCTTAAGGTAGATCCCATTTTTGGGCTCAGGAAAAGCATTACCTTCGAATTCAACCAATTGATAAGTGCCTTTTTCCAAAACTTTCTTAACAACAAATGGTTTGAACCACATGGGTTTAAATTTTCCTGCCCCCAAGGGATCTTTATCTTGATCATAGACAAATACAAGATCACCTTCAGAGAAAACTCTAGGGTGGACTGACTGATCATATTGACACTTGGCACACTGTTTATGATCCTCGTTAGACAAGGTTGCATCTCATTGTTGTTCATCAAGCTACTTGAGATAGATAAGACGCTCTTCAAGCATCGTCGTGTCGGGTAGTAGTTCCACTTCCAACTTGAGAGAAGGAATCTGACACTCAATGGGAAATACTACTCCCAACCTGTAAACAAGTTGGAAAGGAGAGAAACCTATATCCATATTGATAAAAGTTCAATATGCCCAAAGTGTTGAATATAACATTAAATTCCAATTTGACTTGGCCGAATTGATTGTCCATTGTAGAATAGTCTTTAGAGACTTATTGATAGCCTCCACTTGACTGTTTTCTTGTGGATAATAGGGTGATGAATGTTCTTTATTAAACCCAAGATTTGATGTTAACTCATTCATCATATTATTTTTAAAGCGACTGCCATGGTCTGTGACAATCTGTTTTGGTATACCGAGCATAGCGACAATCTGGTTGAAAAATAAAAGTGTCGTCATTTCCGTGTCATTACTAAATGTTGGCATGGATTTAACCCACTTAGTGAAGTAGTCTACTTTCACAATGATATAACGATGCCCGCTAGAATAATTTGGGTGGCATGTAGTGAAATCAATTCCCCATTTAGTGAAGGGACCAACAATAATAACATGAAACATAGGAGTAGGAAGTTCCCACATCTTCCGAGAGAAGATCTGACATGGCTGACACTTCTTAACCGCCTCTATACAATATTTGATTAACAAGGGCCTGAAGTATCCTACACAAAGGATGTTCTGGGATGTTTCCAACCTAGACAAGTGACCACCACAAGATCCACTGTGGAAATCATTTAATAGGATCTCTGCCTCTTCATGAGTCACACAACGATGAAGAACACAATCAACTCCTCGACGATACAAAGTATCATCAATGATAAGATAATTTCATGCTTGATGGTGTATTCATCGATGCTCATCATGAGATGCAGATGAAGGACACTTCAGAGTTTGAATATACACAAGTATATCTCCATACCAAGGGTCCGAAGATGAAATAAGGAAGATATCCTCATTGATCAAAGACTCTTCGGGAAAATTATTGCCACTCTCAGTTGAGAGTTCCAAAATTAACTCGGCAAAGACCAAAGACTTCTTAGACTTTGTATAAACAAATTCGATCAAATTATTAAAGAATGACTATCCATCGACTAATATTCTCGTCAATGACTTGTCATGTCAACACATATTGAAAAGGATTAATGAGATCTATAATGGTGTTCTTACAGAGTAAAATATAATGATAGAACCTTTGGATAGTGTGAACAGTTTCCAAATCCAGTTTCTCAACATGAGTGTAGTTGAGATCTGGTACGACTAAGCCTTGACTAAGGTAGTATATAATGTTTTCCTGGAGCACGCCATCTTCTTGAACCAAGACCATACCGATGGTATACTCTGTTGCATCCAAGTATGACAATAAATCCTTGCCATAGTCAGGAGGACTAAGTAGAGGGGCAATGCCAGGTCACTTTTCAACACTTTAAAACAACGTTGAGCTACTTCATCCTAGAAAAATGGGACCCCTTTTTTCAAAATATGCATAAACCCTTTAGTTATTTCAACATAGTTGGCAACAAATTTCCGTAGGAAGTTATCTTTCCTCTGAAGACTTTAAAGCTGGGGGATTGTGCGTGGGGGAGGCAACTAAACTTTTTCCTCAACCTTAAGAGGATCGACCATGATACCTTTAGTGGAAACGATAAAACCTAAAAAACATCCCGTCGTAACATGAAAAATACACTTGTATGGATTTAGGCAAATCTGGTAGTAGCGACACCTTTAAAAAATAAGTTGAAGGTGGGCGGGATGATCAGATCTCTTACAAGAACGTGATGCTAGATCATCAATATATGCCTCGACTATATGTTTGAGGTCATGGAAGGAGAACGAAATGGCCTGCTGAAAATTAGCTCCAACATTTTTTAGGCCAAAAGGCATTTTCCAGTATGCAAACGTACCCCAAGGACATATGAAAATAGTCTTATGTTGATCCTCAAGCTTGATCTGAATCTAATTGTACCCTGAGAAACCATCCATAAAATAAAAAACTTCACATCCCACACATTCATCGATAATCTGATCAATGAATGGGGTAGGAAAGTTATCTTTTGGGCAATCTTTATTCAGGTCGTGAAAGTCGATGCACACACATATTATACCTTGTTTTTTATTGACATGAATGGGGTTTGACACTCATTCCATTAATTGAACTGGGTAGATGAAACAAGCCTTAATCAATTTCTCTACCTCAGCCTTGATAGCCTCTACCTTGCGAGGGTTGACCGGGCGAAGCTTCTGTCGAACAAGATTATCATTGAGATAAGTCCTAATCTCATGTTCGACTATACGAGGGTCAATGGCTGACATTTCCTCATAAGAATAGAAAAAAAATTTGCAATTTTTTTTAAATAATTCAATGTACACTTGAATCTCCTCGGGGGAAAAATCTACTCCGATGAAGACATTTTCAACAATGCTAGGGGTTTTAGAGATGTCAATTGGAATTGTCTCATATATACTCACCATGTTTCCCTCAACATAGATTTAATGCATGGACAAAGGATTAACAGGACAAGTGACATCTAAATTCATGGTCGTGGTGAACTCTTCCACTTCCACTCTCCTAAGCTCGAGTAAAAGGTATGACCTATGATGAATATCATCCCAAGGCCTATATGGACCCGTCATTTCCTATAAAACCACCTCATTGGAGGGAAAGACCAAGTCCAAAGGATTGTGAGAAGTAAGATACTCTTGAGCCCAAATAGGCTCGAGAACAAGATCTAGCTAATGAGGGGGAGATAGATCAGAGTTGGCCAAGGTTTGCTAAAAAATATTGTACACAACCTTAGTTGGGGATAGGGGCATAGCCATGCCAGGATTCCCTACCCCTTCCATCAAAGTTGATGGGGAAGGTAAAGTCCACAGATCATTAAAATAAGTCGTTTGAAAAGAAGCTACTTGAAAGATCACAACCTTAGGTGGATCAGTGAGAACTGAAATAAACTTGACATCATTCGAAGGTTGTGGAAAATCAAAAGTTATCATTAAATATGGAAACAATACATCACCTAAGTTTACAATATCTTGTTGTGGGTTATCAATCATCATGACCATGGATGCCCTCGATGAAGGGTCAGGACGAGAGAAGGATAATTGATCAACGGTTACTATCTTGACTTCATGAGGAAAACACAAGAGACGAAAAATGGAGGATACAACTGATGTCATTGCATAGGTCCAACTTTGTCCTAACAAAAGGTTGTAGTCAAGAGGGTCGATGACTACTTTGACCTCGAGACACATAGTTTTTCCCTCCAACTGCATGGGGAAAGAGGGGATTATGTCATACGGTAAAAAAGAATGGTCGCGAAAAGAAATTAACAAATTAGGAGACAAAGACAACTCAGGTTGAACAATAGCCTTCCAACATGCCAATGACATAATGCAGTTTGAGGCACCCTTGTCTACCATCGTGCAGAAAATATTTCGTGTCAACGATTTCGTGGCATAAGCCACTACTATCTAGAAGGCGACGTAGTAAGGAAAATGAGGTTTTTGATCAGAAGGGTAAAAAATGATAGTTTCGAGCTAGCTGGCTTAAAAAAAACCAAAGAAGACTGTAATGATTTTCTCTATGAGGGGAAACTCTAGCGAACTTCCAAAACAGACATCGCACAAGGGGTTTGCACAAGATATTCAACTGTAAAATAGTTCTGGGAAGCTCTTGCATTCAGATTATGAGAATATTTCTTAAGTGCACCTTTAAGGATGCGAGTCATTGTTTCTCCCATGGTATTCTCAATATGAAGAGGAGATGATGGGTTGGAAGCTTATTTTCCCTTCTCAGCAGATTCAGGAATTCTGTAATCATGAGCCTTGGTCTGAATATGAGCATCTGATCTCATCATGTATAAATTTGCAGCTCCATTATTAACATTAAGCGTGGGGGCTCCCTAATTTCCCCTAGTCGCATTTGTGGATGAGGAAGATTGTGCCATATTTTTCCCTTGAGGGAAAGGGTTAGTTAAGACAACAAGCTATTGTTGTGCTAAAATATTTTGGGCTTCCTCAATACAAGGGAATCGGTGAGTTAGGTGATCGTCTGTGCAAATATTACAAGGAAACTTAACCTTTCTCTTCTCAGTTTTTCCCTCACCAACATTGTTACCAACCTTTTTATCCCCCTTACCCTTCTTTCATTTAATATTTCTTTCACCCTTGGACTATTTCTTTTCCTTGGGGTTTGTCATCGACACACTGTATACTTCTGACGTGTGAGTGGCGGGGGTATTCGTACTCGAATTTTGTTTGTCCAAAGTCTATTGTATCAACAACTGTTGAATTTGGTTAGACAATTAATCTGTGGGATTTCTTTGTGATGAGCCTACTATACTATCAACATGAGGCCCAGACTTTGGTTTGGTCAAGTCAAAAGTTGATTGTTTTGCATTAGGAAGAATCTCATACAACATGTTGGATTGTAATTCCTTAGGCTCTGGTCAATCTCGGTATCCATATGCAAGCTATAAGTGGAAATTTGATCTACACTGATCCTAGGTGAGATGTCGGTGGTGGATAAGCCGGAACTGGATCAGAACATGGTCAAAATCTCGTAACAAGGCGAGCATCAGGGATGAAAAGTATAGAGTGGTGGATTATATCATCTTCTACAAAGACATGATATACCTAGTACAAGAATCCAAGCTTAAGGAGAATATTCTTAGATCTACACGTGATACTCCAGTTGTTGAGCCCTCATGATAGCCTCTTCCTCAGAAAATACTACAGAGGTTGCAACATATTTGGAGACACAAGGCACCAAGGACTTTAGGAACCACTCGAGAAAAAATGCAGGAGGGATATTTACTTTGATCATGCTCTTCCAGTGACGCCATTCTTGGATATGATCAGAGACATGGATGGCCTTCGTCTGCTCGAAGTTGGCCAAAAACTCTGTGCCGACATCGTATCTCATCGGTAGCTGAAAATGGTATAAGAAAACAATTTCCAGATTGTTAAAGTAATCATACTTCAAGACATTGAGCTCAATGCAACACTTCAAAACACCCCCTATAAGATTGTGTTGAAACAATTGAAACTTGATATAGTCATTGTTCAATAAGTTGGCGGAGCAACACAAGTGAAACATTGTAACACGATCACCTAGATCTTCATCAAGCTTGCTATTGGAAGCATGCCAAATCAGAAAGAAACGTTATTTTGGGAAGAAAGGCATGCAAGAAGAAAAAGACAACTTGGATGAAAATCAACAAACACACATGCATGGAAGACCTAGCGATGCTAGGGTTAGGGTTTTTGTAATACATTGTAATGGATGATGAGTCAGGAACAGATATAAATAGATACCTAGGAGGTGTTGGTAACAAGGATGTTTTTTGTTATGTGTTACTTGCATGAGATAGAGTAACAGGACGATAAAATGACTGTAATTTGATACCTTTTTGTAAGATGTT
Organism: Picea sitchensis; assembly: GCA_010110895.2. Lineage (NCBI taxonomy): Eukaryota > Viridiplantae > Streptophyta > Pinopsida > Pinales > Pinaceae > Picea > Picea sitchensis. Next base: position 36,105 of record SNQJ01S0139646.1, on the reverse strand, counting down.
GGGTTGTAGGACAAAATATGAACTAGACCTTGAGGGTTAGATCGTAGGTTGAGGAGCGTGATGCAATCTAGTCAGCCTCGTAAAGGTCGAGGAGTCTGTTTTATGAATGTATGAACAGAGTTGTAGTGCTCGAACGCCATATATGACAGAACCATAATAAAAGAGTTTAAGAGCCATATCTTTGTCGACGTAGCCCAGGAGGGGGTGAACCACGGTAAAACCTGTGTTATGCGATTGAATGTTTGTCTTCCTTTTACTTTTTATGAGTAAATGTTAGAATGATGTATGAATGAATCAATGGATCTAGTTGCATTACATGCATGAATGAGAATGAAAATATATTGATTTAATTATTAAATCAGACTCTTAGTGTGCAACTCACAGATCCCCACTCAATCCTGGAATGCAAGCACTTGAGTATTGCAGTCACCCATTAAGACTATCTCGGGTGAGACTGCGCAGTGCACTCTATTGCCTTCTGTTTTACCAGGAGGGCCGATAGTTTTAGATGCTTTGTTGGAACCCCAGTAGACTTGAAACTGGGTCAAATCATGTTAAAGGTATAATTCATATAAGTAACCAACAAATGGTTCTATTGCCGGTTGGAACAACATAGGATTGAACAGATGGGATCTATCAAGGATCTGGTAAAAGAATGTAAGATCTCTATAACGCAGGTCAAAAGAATACTGAATCAGACGACAAGAAGGTGAGAAGAATGCACTGCTAGAAGGGCATGTTGAGACCGTGGAATCCCACAAAAGAAGAGATCAAAATATGGTTGAAAACAAAGGAGCTAGAGTTTGCACAGAAAGATAACAAAAATCCTAGAGTAACACCACACAAATATCTTGAGAAACAGGGATGATTTTAAGGATGGGAATTTATTTTAAAATGTAGAAACCTTGGCGAATCTTACTAATCCTTCATATGTCAACTATAAATGATTGGCGATATTTTTGTAAAAATATTCAAATTTCTAAGGATTTTATATAGTTTTTATAAAATTTTGGCAATTTTTAAGGTAACATAATTTTATCCTATAGAATTTGGGCGAATCATTTTTAAAATAACGAATCTCATTTTTGGAAAAACCATGGAAAATTAGCCCATGAGCGAAATTTAGCCCCTAAAATCATCCCTGTTGAGAAATATGTGTTTACTGATCTGCATGAAGTATTTTTTTGTTATTTTCCACACTTATTGCAGGAGTGGATATTGAGATTGAAGGATAACCACGCAACAAATTGGATCCGATAGTTAGACTGGACTTCAGTTCAGATCTCGTAGTTATAGCAGGTGAATAAGAAGTTCACCCACGCAATAGATTTTTGGCTCGACAGTATTGTAGCAGGATTTATAATAGAATTTGCAGTAGATACCACGAAGTCGTACAACGCAACAGAGCAAGATTTTCTATGCGGGTCTCGAGGAAGGTATATTATATTGATATATACTTCTAGTAAGATACTACTCTATAACAAAGGTGTAATGGCAATGGAGTCAGACAGCTAAACTTCCCTGCGTGCATGGGGGAAGGGGGGAAGAAATGACAGAAAAAGGATAAATGGAAGGAGAAAAGGATAAAGGAAAGAAGGAGGAAGCCTTGGACCCAATCATGATGGACGACGACCAGATCAAGCAGATCATGGTGAAAACTGGAAAGACGTGCAGTGGAGTACCATACCAATACAAGGTGAACACCAAGAAGAGAGTCATAGCCACGATGGAAGGATTGGCAAGTGATGAAGAGGAGGTAGAGGATCTCCGAGATGTGGAGAATATTGAGGAAATCCTACGTGCAACATATGAGAGGAAGACGATAGGTCCAAGATCAGGAATAGAAGGCATCAATCCTATTCATATTAATGTCAATGTGGAACCCATAAAACCATGTGCGAGTAACACACCAAAGAAAACACCACCATTTAGACAACCGAATTTTGGGAGAAGGAAGACAACAGGAAGTACATCTACACAAGGAAAAAAAACTGGGGGAGTCAGTTTAGGAAGCATTAGTCAAGTGTCTACACTACGTGGAGGTAATAGTTCAACATCCAGGATGGAAGGACACGATCCCACCATTAGGTTACCAGAATTCAAAGGAGAAGCATCAGAGGACCCGAGAAAGCACTTGTTTATCTATGAAAATATACGGGAAGAAAAATAGATCACAAATGAGGACACTAAACTTGCACAACTAGCAATCACACTAAGGGATGGCACACTAGATTGGTATATGATTTTAGCCACAAACAATCCACCAGGAACAACTAGAAAGATTGCGGATATCAATAAATTGTTGATAAATGAGTTTCAGAAGCCAAGTTCAGAGGATCAATACATGAACCAGATGATATAAATTAGACAAAAATTAGGAGAATCTGTATGGGATATTGACCAAACATTCAAGCGAATGAAAGAAAAGTTGAAATATCTCATGAAAGACATGCATCACATGCACTTGTTTGTCAATTCACTATTACCACACTTAAAATATCCACCGCGACAACATAAGTTTCAGACATAGGCAGAGGCTTTACAAGCAGCCTTGCAACTAGAAGAAAACCAATATCAGAAGACAGATCCATCCATCGAAGAGATGAAGGAGTATTTGAAGAAATTAATGTTTACAACTAAACCAGAACAAAATAAATGACAAACGAGAATCCGTTTGGTGTACCACATGCAGGACAAAAGGACACCATAATAATGAATTTCCAACATTCACACAGTACATGGTAGCAAGAATGCCAAATCCATTACCAACATGAGGACTATGGTGAAAAATATTTAAGAAACATGTCCATGACCCATATCACTGCCCAATGATGCAGAAGTATCAGACAGTCCCAAAGATATCATATTGAAACTTTTGCAAGTTAGTAGGCCATGATGAGAAATACTGTAGAACCATGGAGTTGATCAGAGAGAGTAAATCAGATGCATATAGGGTGCGGGAAAAAATGATGACCGGGCAAGCCACAACCTAGTTTAACCTGGTACTAGCCCCATACAACACTACGTAGCAACAATATAATACTACGCATCAACCATATAACACATCACAACCCCACTATAATATCATGCAGTATAACTAGGCACCTCAATATAACGCGCCACAAGGAGATCGAGATGGGTACAAAGGCGGAGGAAAAGAAAGAGGATGCTTTGGAAGAGGTAGAGGACCAATGGTATGCCACAACCATCAACAACCAGGACACTATGCAAGAGAATTCCCACTTCCACCAGGGACTTGTATGTACTGTCACGCATCGGATCATGACATAGAATAATGCCCTACATTATTAGGGAAGATCCACGAAAAGAGGAATTAGAACAACCAAAATGTTCAATGGATTTCAACAGAAGCAAGGGATGAAGGAAGAAACATAAAAATAGTTACAAAAAGAGGAGATAAAACATGAAATGACGCAATACGACAAGATCCAGTAAAACATCAATGGGTGAAGAAGAATGCCGAACCAAGGAAGCAGTTCAATGTGTAGAACAAGAGGGATATATTTAAGAAAGCCAGACAAGATTTTTTTAAGCCTGACATTGCGTCGACTTCAACCGTGCAACATAATAAAGAGGTAATAGAGTACAAGATGCCTCCATCGTTGGATCATACCAGAGAAATGGAGCCCCTGGGACAAGTAAGTACAATCAAAGGCTTTTTTCAATCATGCGTAAAATTACTTAATGATCCATCCATTGTCAAAATATTAAAAAATATGCTAGAAATATGTAGTGTAGAGACAAAAGGAAAACTAGAACAGAAAATAACCAATCACCTACATACAAGGAGAAGAAAAAGTAGGGAGTTCAGGCTTAACGCCAACATTGGAGATTTCAACACGGGGGATATTATACTAGATCTAGGATCCGAGTTCAATGTATTACCCAAGAAGACATGGAAATGTATGGGGTAGCCCACATTAGGATATTCACCCGTTCAACTGAAATTGGCAAATCAACACAAATTTCTACCAATAGGGAGGTTGAAAGGAGTAATAGTAGACCTGGACAGAGTGTGCACTAAAGATGACTTCGAAGTAATAGAGATAGTGGATGGAACAACACCATATCTAACATTTTTCGGCTTGGATTGGGAATTTGATAACCAAGCCATAATCAACTTAAATACATGAAAAATGACCTTCGAGTCAGGAGAATACAGGGTGATTGCACCATTATACCCATCAAAAGGGGAAAGGTTTGTAGAGCCTACTATCTTGGAATTGGAGGAAATTAGCCAGTTGTACAGAACAACTATGGAAGATGAGGATTATGTAAAACCAACTGCAGATGGGATACTCAGTTGGTAGAGCATTACTTCATGTGTGTCAGACTCAGATACAGGGTTAGAGAAATGGAAACAAAGGATACACGAAGTTTTCACACGAAGATGCGTAAGAATAGACCGCGCAGTACGATGGGTAGGTACAGAGATAAGGGAACTACCAAAATTCCATGGGGTAAATGATCTAGAAGCATTATTGACACTTTAAGAAGACAAAGTGTTACAAAATTAGAGATTGTTATCACTAGATATAACACTCAAGGCCACACCTGCAAGATGGTGGGGCGCATAGAAAGAAAAAATCAAGGTTTGGTACCAATGTAAGAGATTACTGCGCATTAGGTTTGGCGGAGAACAAAGAAGAAACCAACAACATAAATTTGATGGACAAGGGGCACTAACGGAGCACTTGGAGAAGTGTAGAGCGTTGTGGAAAATGACACCCCCAGAAGAATGGCCTCATCATTTCGTACACACATTAGAGGGCATTCTAGAAAATTGGTACACAGATCAGGAACTACGTAGAGGAACTAAGAGTTGGATAGTACTAGAACATAAATTTATAGTCACTTTCTCATTTGAGAATGAGAACCCCAACATAGATGAAACACTTAAAAAAATAATATGGGTGATATTCATTCAGGAACCAGAAGTCAAACTCATAACAGAAGAACAACAATGGAACATACAGACAGTGAAAGAACTGTTGTCATGCTACCATGTGTAGGAAGAAGTACCAGATGAAGACGATCTGCGTGATATTTAGATTGAGGAAGATGAAGGAGAAAGATAAGTGGAAGGTCCACCTCTAGAATCAGAAGTAATTGCTGCGTCGATCAAGGCGAAGAAATTCAACATTGGTACAGTTGAGAATCCCAAAATGGCCAGCATTGGAGACTACTAGGATGAGCAAACAATGGAAAGCATAATGGAGTTACTGCGTAAGTACAACAACCTGTTCCCCACAACGCTCACATAAATGAAAAGCATAGAAGGAGAGCTAGGTGAAATGAGGATACCACTCAGAGCCGAGGCAAGACCAATCAGACAACGACCATACAGACTAAATCTGATATACAAGAAAAAAGTCAAAGCTGAGATCGATAGGATGCTGGAAGATGGAATCATAGAACCCATGGAAGAATCTGAATGGATAAGACCGATGGTAGTTCTGGAGAAAAAACAAGGTGGGATAAGAATATGCGTTGACCTGAGGAAGTTGAATGATGCGTGCCTACATGACCCATTCCCTACACCACTCATGGATGGGGTGTTGGAGAACGTAGGAGGACAAGAAGTATATTGATTCACCGACGAATTTCTAGGATACCATCATATCAAGATAGCACTAGAAAACATATACAAGACCACGTTTTCTACAGAATAGGGATCCTACCAGTACATGGTCATGCCGTTTGGAATGAAGAATGCACCAACAATATTTTCCAGAGTAGTTATAACTGCATTTAAAGAGTTTATACACCAGTTCCTAGAGGTATAATTGGATGATTGGATAGTGTATAGTCTGTTGAAATACCATGTAGAGGTCTTGTAGCTGATGTTAGAAAGATGTAGGCAGTTCCAGATATCGTTAAACATCAAGAAGTGCATCTTCAAAACACCTTTTGGAATACTATTGGGCCATATAGTATGCAAACAAGGTTTACTAGTAGATCCTGCCAAGATTGCAATAATCATGAACTTGCCACCACCAAAAATAGTCTGTCAACTAAGAGAAACATTGGGACACACATGATACTACATAAAATTTATAAAAGGGTATGCATAGATCACCGCGCCAATGGAGAAGCAGCTAAGGAAAGATACAAAGTTTCAGTGGAATGAGGATTGTCAACATGGTTTGGACACTATTACACATCAAAATTACTCACTTCAATAGTGTCGCAAGTGTCGTCATTACAAGTGTTGTAAGTGTCGCATCTTGTCTGCAAGTGTCGCATCTTGACCACAAGTGTCACAACATCATACTTCCATATTTCCTATGTCGTGCCTCTAATGACATCATAAGGACACTTAAGATACCCTCAAAGACTGGTCTTAGAAGGAGAAACCATCTGATGAAAAGTACAAGTCTTTTGCCATTGAAAAAACCACTCAAAACTGATTTTTTTAAGGGGAGCGCTCCCATACCCACTGTTTGGGAGTTCTAGCCTCCTTTGGGGGAGAGTTCCAAGCACTCTGTGCACCCTTTTGGGGGAGAACTGCCCTTTCTGAGCGAATTTTTGGTTTGTTGGAGGAAATTAGGGGAGAATCCCCTCAATCTCTAAGGTTGGTTATATTCGAATATGAGTTCAAGGCATGATCTTAGGGAAGATCCACAAATGAAGGAGAGGAATCCTCAACTTATCCCAAAGATCTCTCAAGTGGTTGGGCCTCTCCAAGGTTATATAAGGAGGCCTCCTCATGGTGAAAGAAGAGGGCAGTTTAGAGGCATCAAAATTATGATCTCATAAGGGAGATGAACGGTAAAGAATCATCATTATGTGTGTGGATTATTTGAGCAAGGGTCTGGACAAAGGGAGCTTGGTGAAGCTATTGCACCACATCCATGGCTGTAAGAAACACTTTGTTCTCATTAATATAAATTCATGCTTGGCCTTTTTATTTCAAGTTTATGTGTGTTACACATGAACTTGTCTCTAGTAGATAGATCTGTATTTGAGATAGTCTCAGTAGAATAGGAAGCTTGTTGTATCTTTATTTGTTCTACAGGACCTATCAGGGATCTTGGGATTGAATCTCAACTTGGAATTTGCGAGGAAAAACGCCTTTAACAAGGTACACTTTTCTTCTTCCTCTTCATTCATTATCTTAATTAGATCTAAAAGGATGTCAGTGACCAATGATAGAACCCTTTTTGTCTTGGTTTTAGGAGTCTAGTTACCAAGAGGGAATCCGCTTGTCCGCAGGAGGATTCACCTGTAACAGAAATTGGTGACTCCACTAGGGAGGAGCTTTGATTTTTGTTTCCTTTCCTAGGTCTTGTATTGGATTTTTCTCATCTTTTGACCTTCTCCATAATGTCTCTTTGATTCTTAGATATGATTGATTATCTCTTGATTTCATCATATTCAATTTGATTGACTGAGTTTTCTTGATTTTTTGAGTTTCTGGGCATTTTTTTGAACTTTTGAAGCCTAGCGCTCCCCCGACCTTGCTATCAGAGTGTTAACACTCCCTGTTGGTCTTACACAGAGTGTTGGAACACTTTGGTTCCCTTTACACCAGAGAACTACCCCTTTTTCTGTGATAAATATTCCATGTTTTCAATCTCTGAGTTCATTTCTTGCTTTTGGCACTTGCTCAAAAGTCTTGTAACCTCAATAAATCTTTGTCATTGTCTTTCAACACCTTCTTTCTGAGAATTCATCCCCTTTTGTTTGGATTTTTTTTTACATTTGTCCTTTGCAATAACTCTTTGTGCTTGACAATTTGGAGTCAATTTGTCGTTTACGTCTTGTTTATCTTAGTGAGTGAAAAAATTGTAAGGAGTTTCAAAGGTCTTTTGTACTTTTCCTTCTGATCTTTGAGGTCATCTTGTCCAAGCCCTTTTCCCTTCTTTTTGAGCTTTTGGTTTTCTTTTTCTTGTTTGATCACAATAGGGGTGTGTTTTTGTTTATGTGAAGTTTTCTTTCAGTTGCTTAAATTTCACAGATCTTGAAGTTTGATTAACATAGGAAGCTTTACATCAATTGATTATCAGTCACATATAAACATTTTAGCATTGTATCAGATTTTTGATTCATGACTATTGCACGAGGTCATTGCATCTTAGTGTTTTAAAGTGAGGAAAATCCTTATCCTTCCCTTAAATAGACATTCATTGTAAGAAAGGACTGCTTATCATTTCTTATGCATGTTTTGGGAACTGAGTCATAATACCATCAGTTTTCACTCTCATACACCTTTGAGTAAACAACAACCACTAAAATCAACACTAAACTAAAATTTATGAGACTTTTTTACATCTTTGTTAGAAAAACTACATTAGCTTAAGGTGTAGGGATTTGGAATAGGTTGAAAGGATAAATTTGCAAAGCTATCAAACAAACTTAGCATCTTGCGATAGGGAGAGAAAATACAATTGTCATATAGGCTTTCTGGGATCCCCCTCTTACACAAGGGTTATGCACGAGGTCTCGTTCGGGAGAGCTATGAAGATTATCCCTCTGTTGTTCAACCATTCGTAGTAGTCAGATCGTATATTGGGGGTCACTTTAGGGTATATGTTATAGAAAGATTTACCATGCCATTGCTATCTTGCACAGAGGGCCTTTTTCCATTTCCCTATGCAGACTTATCATCCCTTTTTGATGAATCCAGAGCTAAAAATATAAATTTTTCCACATATACGCTCCCTATCAGTTATACAAGATGCGTATATGCTTGCGGCTCCACTACATCTTGCGTATATCATGATTTGTGCCAGAAAATACAAAATGAGATTGGGTTTCCCTGTCACGATAGAAGATCTCTGATCCTTGGCCTTCCATATACTGGAAACGTTCCGACTCAGCCCTTCAGTTACATTCTGAAGGCTATAAGAGCACAATTTCGAGCTATGGAAAAGAGGAGAAATAATTTAACTTTGAGAGCAAAGTTACTCTGGAGAAATTACTTCATATTGAGTCTGCATCCCTTTGTCCCTCAAGTATGAACACAGTGTTCAGACCCCAAGCTCATTCCCTATTGTTGAAAGGACCTCATTGCCTCTTTACTATGAGCTTGCCTTTGGTGGAGGATTGAAGTGGTGGAGACCCAGTTGGAAGGAACTTGGTTTCTTGGTTTCAATCCGTGCCGACACGAAAGTCTGTAATGTTGTCACTTCAGCTGATCAATTATTAATAGAAATACTCCTTTCTCGTCCTATTGGTATCTTGCAAATATATGATTATTATCCATGGGAGTGTTTGTAATGTTTATTAATGGATTATGCTATCTGATGTGCTAACCCCTTTTATATCATCACTATGTACTTTCTTTTCTTTTTTGTTGAGAACTTCTTGCAGGTATAAAGATTTGGGTCAAAGTGCTCAACGGTGGAACATCATCAAACGTTGGATTGAGGTAGGCCTCTTTCTTATATTGAAAATTAGTTTATATAGCATATGTTGGAATTGAGTTGATTTCTATAGTCATACTTGTGTGTTGTGGTTTACCCTTGGCCATAGAGAGTTTTTCCCTTGTAACAGAAATGGTGACTCCACTGGGGAGAGATCTTCCTTCTAAGGGTTGAAGTACTTTTTCTTATTATATTTCTCTTTTTCCTTTGTATTTCTTGTCGTATCAATGCTTGATAGATTCTGTTCACTCTGAGTCTAAGTTTTCATCCTTTTGTCCTTGCCTGGCCTTGTTTTAAGGCATATACATGCTTTTTTCCTTGACAGTCACTTATACATGCTTGCTGTCTCACTACAAGGAGCTTATATACACTCTGTTCTCCTGAACAGTCGCGTATACCACTTCCCCTTGTTTGTTTGCTTGGTTTAGTGACTGTTGGGTGGGATTTGAAGATTGCTGAGCCTTCTTAGGTCTCTATAGTGCCTATTGAGATTATCTGAGATGACAGGAAACTTGTTTGGAGTTGAATTTTTGGGTGGAGTCTTTCTCTTTGTTTTCCATTTTTGATTTGTCCTCGTTATCTAGGCTTCTTGCTTGGATGCTTGGTATTTTGCTCGAGTTATTTATTTTATACACAGTAGAATTTATATATTAGGTTGCTCATCAGTCCGTGCATTTTCTTTTTAGTATATTGAAAATACAAAAAAATAGGCATTTTGCATTGGTTGGAATTTCTGTCTTGGAATATTTATCATTAGCTTAGCACATTTAGTGAAAGATTGCATTTTACTTCTGAATTGTAGAGTTTAAATTGAAGACTGTACTATTCTTATTAGAATATCATTCATTGACAAGTTAAAGATAGACTTCGTATTATATCCATATTTATTTTCTTGCAGAGTCATAACACCATGAGTTTCACTTCCATACCTTTTTGAGTAATCACGACCAATAAAATTTATGCTTTAAACTAAAATTGATTAGTCATGATTTTTTTTTAGGGTGCATGTTATCACTGAAATTTCATCTGCACAGGGCGACAAGAACTCAGCATCGTCAAACAGTAATGAAGTCATTCATGGCCCTGAATTTATTTCACAGCATTCCAAAAAGGTCAAAAACTATACAAAGTAGTGAAAAATTGAAGAGCGCTTTACAGAAGTTGGGTGCGTGCGCACGTGCGTGGAAGAAGAACGTAGAATGCGTGCATACGCGCACGATGCGCGGCTGTTAGCACAAAAATCCACGCACCTGCTAAATGACGCATTTATGAATGTGGTCGGCCTCCCAACCACTTCCGGTTCAGCTCCCAAGCTGATTTGACTTCCAAATCTGGGCTGGATCCGAATGGTGGGCTGGTCAAAGACCTAATAATGCCCTAAATAGCCTCTCTTCACACTACAAAGGAGTTACACAATAACCCAATGCAATGCTATAAAAATCCATGAACACACCTCATTTTCTCAAGGAATTTCATGTAATGTTATGCTGCCTATATTGTTTTAAGGACTCACTCCTT
>SNQJ01S0139646.1:0-25188 GCA_010110895.2 Picea sitchensis | reverse complement strand
CAACACAATTTTCCGGAAGGGCGACAGTATCTTGATTCTCATTCTCCATTCAATGAGAGATCTCGGATGGCACAGGGTGAAACACCATTACTCCCTGCTGTCATTGGCCCCCATAACATTTGACGCCAACACTTTCTCATGTTATGGTGGGTCTTACTTTGCGACTATTGCAGTTATTTTTATCATTTGCCGAAGACCTCTAAACTTGGTAGGGCCATCAATGCCCACATCATCGCCGATACTTATTACCGTGATCATTGCCTATTATTCAGAGTATGTTCCTTTGCATAATTGTCTTCTTCCTTTACAATCACCGGCCCCGAGGGCACTGCAGTTGTCTACACTAACACTTTAGTCATCTTTTTCAGAGTTACATAACACGAGCATGGAGCATGTCCGCCTCGTTTGTACACAGTTGTATATTTTACGCACCTTATGGAAGGTTTGTTCTACCGGTTCCTTTCTCCTCCAAAGGATTGCTCTGAACGATCCCACTATTCCTCTCTCTTACAAAAACATTCTCAGTAGAAGAAACATTGATGGATTTCGGCTATACGTATGCTCCTAACCTCATCCATCAGGGGGCATCTGTTATCATTGAAATTTCGTCTGCATAGGGCGACAAGAACTCAGCATCGTCAAACAGTAATGAAGTCATTCATGGGCCTGAATTTATCTCACAGCATTCCAAAAAGGTCAAAAACTATACAAAGTAGTGAAAAATTGAAGAGCACTTTACAGAAGTTGGGTGCACGCGCACGTGCGCGGAACAAGAACGTAGAATGCGCGCATACGCGCACGATGCGCGACTATTAGCACAAAAATCCGCGCACCTGCTAAACGACGCATTTATGAATGTGGTCGGCCTCCCAACCACTTCTGGTTCAGCTCCCAAGTTGATTTGATTTCCAAATCCGAGCTGGATCCGAATGGTGGGCTGGTCAAAGACCTAATAATGCCCTAAATAGCCTCTCTTCACACTACAAAGGAATTACACAATAACCCAATGCAATGCTATAAAAAGCCATGAACACACCTCATTTTCTCACGGAATTTCATGTAATGTTATGCTGCCTATATTGTTTTAAGGAATCACTCCTTGACAAGAGCACATTGGCACCATTTCATTGAGCAATCCACCTCTCCATTGAGTGGATTTGCAAAGGAGTTCTTTCACCAACATTTTCATTTTTCTTGTTGTAAGGAGAGCAAGCTTGTGAGGGTCCAAGAGCCTTCCCTTGGAGGAAGAAGGGACTCATAGTCCCCTTTCTTCTTGGTGCTTTGATTTCATCAATAGATCAGCCTAAAAAACATTGGTGATATTGGTCTTTTTGTTTTGTTATCTCTATGTCCCTATACTTATGATTTTAGTTTTTATTAGTTTAATTCTTGCTTATAGTTTTGTTTTTCTTTCTCTAACTCTTTCCTCTACAGCTGTCCTACCCAGCAAGACCCAACTGTGCATGCAAGCACCTCTTATTTTCTCACCAAGGTGACGAAAAGGGTGCAACAGTGCATAAACTAGCCTAGGATTTAGTGCCTTGGAATATGATCTTGTGAGTAAACTTCTCCAAGGAAATTAAATCAACATATGTGTCTGAGACAAGGAGTTGAGAATTCCATTGTATAATTGGTAATATCAGGAGGCTCCACTCACACCAGAGTTAATCACGAGGTCGCATGAATTTTGTTGAAGGGATAACCCTTGGATACTCCCCTAGCGTCATAGATATTTCTGTGGATTTATTCATATTTGGGGATATTGCTAGTACCCATACCTCTGTGAGAGGCGGTGCTTTCAAGGTTTCAGGCTTCGCTACCCTACCCATACGATGATCCAAACTTACGACTGCTCACCTGTGCATTAGTTATAAATTGGTTTATTAGTTGCTTGACTTAGGTATCTCATAGGTTACTTGCAAGGGTTATTCTGCTTGTATCCTGAGTCATATAGGGGTTGGACAACACACAACGTTTATGGAGGACTACCTCTTCGGGGGATTTGACCGACTGGTTGTTAAGCCTATGAGGGCCTTTATAACTGATTTTGTTACCTCCAAACTTTAGAGGGGAGTCTCAGGTCCCTCTTGGATGAGACATACCTTCTCTAGCGAGGGAGGCCACTCAACCACTTTAGCCCATTTGCATGCATATTGGCCATTTGAATTTTTGGTATGATCTTTGACTACTAGTTGGCCTTAGGATATATTTTTATTCATTGGAGAGTCATAAGTCATCGTGGAGTCGGACTGGCTTCTTCACAGGTCCTGTCAGTTGTTACAATTCCATCAATTTTCGAGTTCTTGCCTTCTAAAAAGCGTAGAGTTATCATGAGTGGTACACACACATCCACTTTTCAGACTTGTGGTTCGATAAGGATGAGTATCGAGTCTAGTCTTCAGAACACTGGGAGTTCTTTGACTCCCAATACTACTATAGTTAATGGCACCCCTTCAACACTTTCATCCGCTACAGTTGCAGTGCCGGAGGCTTATACCGATACTATGGCTTGGCCTTTAGTTAATGCTTCATCTCTTGCATCAAACCCTTTTGGGGGTTTTGGTCACTCGCCGAGTTACAATGTTCAGACCATCCCTATGGATTCTAGCCCATTTTCATATGGTATGCCTAACTTCACTTCACGGTTTTCGACTGCCATCCCAGTTGCTGGCCCTAACCCTAGCTTTGGACTTGGGGGCACTACACCTACTTACACTCCTTTCCTGTTTGGTGGTTGTCATATACCCCAAGCGAATCCTAATGTGGGAAGTGTCCCTATTCTTAACCACGGGTCTAATCCTTATATGGCTGGATCGAACAACCCATCTGGTGGAAAAGTTATACCCTATATCCCTATCCCCTCAGTGTCGATTCCGACCAATACTTTTGTCATGATGAATCCACTTCAATCCTCTGGGTTCCCACCTGGAGGAGGTCAGTCTTACACTTTGGGCACTCCCCAACCTGGATCTAATCCAGTTGGGGGCAATTTTAACAACCCTCATCTTGGATCTAATCAAACTGGGGGCAACTTTCATAACCCTTATCAGAACATTCCTGCTGGAATGATGCCCAATCCATATTTTACGAATCAGCTCGGAGGAGGGTATTTTAATCCCAGATAAGGTTTTGGTCCTTACTAGAATCCTAGATGGAATTCATTTCCTAACACAAAATCTTTCATGGGAGGATGGGGCTAGGTGTTGCAACCTCGTATTCCCTTTTTGGCCATGCTTAATTTTCCAGATTTATCTAAACTAACGAATGACCTGGTGAGTCATGATCCCACATGGCCCCCTTTCCCTACCAAACTTCCGTCAGACATTCCAAAGTTTGAAGGTAAGAATGGCGAGGACCCTGGTGACCACATCACTACTTTTCACCTTTGGTTCTCATCGAATTCTCTGAATCATGATTCTATTAGATTACGATTGTTTCAACGCACTCTCATTGGAGTTGAGTCACAATGGTACATTGAGCTACCTAGGGGGACATATGGGTCTTTTCATCAATTGGTGCTAGCCTTTCTCAACCACTTTCAACTGCCCATTCATTATGATGATGGCCTTGAACTTTTGTCAACTTTACGCCAGGGTACCAACACTCACATCTCAGACCATAGCTAGGAATGGCGTAGGCAAAGACGGTTGGTTAAGACTCCTATGCCCCTGGCCTTTCTTCTAAAATGGTTCCTAAATTCTTTGCACGCTCCTATTTCAAAGGGCATTGCTACTTTTGGGGTCTTCAATGCCGAAGAAGCTCTATTTAGAGCCCAACAACTTGATTTGATATATCCTCAGTCTAGGATGTTATACCGCCTTCTTCCAGACGCATCGCAGACAAATCATGATCCTAGACAGACTCTCGGACCTCATGCCGATGGAATTGTAGGGTCCACCAATGTAAAGTCCATAGACTCGGAAATGAAGTCTACTGGAGGGCCAACTTTGTTTGGATCCTCCAAACCCACCCAATCAACGGATGTACATTCCGTGCAATTGTCGAAGAACCCAAATGGTGACCAACAACCAGATGGGAATAAAAGGTAAGGTAGAAATAATCGTAAGGGTGGGAATAATAATAATAAACCCAAGGACAAAGATAATAATGGGAAACATAATGATAATGATGGAGAGGGAAAGAAAGAGAAACATAATATTAAGTTTCCTTGTAAAATTTGTACCGATGACCACCTTACACACTTATGCCCCAAACTTGCGGAGGCTACGAGGCTCTTAAATCTATCACCCGCTGTGCTGACGAACCCATTCCCACACAACCAATACTTAGCGTTGAGTTCTTCGAACATCAAAAATGCGCCTAGTGGAAGTCATAACCCACCACTGCAATAGGGCGACCATGTTTGTATCAATATGGTCGATGCAAAAATTGATATAGCCACCCGCTCTCGAGATTATGACTCTTCAAAATCTAGTACCAGCCTAGAAGCTCCTCCTCCACCCTCGGAGACAAACTTATAGATCGAGAAACCAGAGCCACCACCTCATATTCCAAAAGGATTACTCAAGTTCTCTACCCACAACCCTAATGCTAGAGCCACCCAGAACTACTCTATTGTTGAGGATCTGGGCCAAACCCCTTGTACGATGTCGGCTTTGGAGGTAATCCAGATGTTTCCATCATAGAGGAATGCTTTAATATCTGCCTTAGGAGCTCTAGAACCTAGTGGCTCAAAATTTATCAAGTTTAATTTCACAGACATGAAGCCTCGCTTACCCTACCATGTGGATTTTCAAATCCACATGGAGTATTCCAAGTATACTATCAAACGAGCGGTCGTTGATGAAGGTGCTGCCACTTGCATGATGTCCCTAGTCTGTTGGAAATCTATCGGTTCTCCGACCCTTTCCAAGTCATCGAACATGTTGACTGCATTTGATGGTCATTCCTTCTACCCTCATGGTATTCTCCCCGCCTTTCCGATCCAGTTAGGTGGGAAGACAGTAGAGGTGGAAGTAGAGGTAGTTGATGCACCTCTCGATTATAACTTGTTACTAGGTCGCAATTGGACCTATGCTATGGTCGTTGTCGTATCGTCCGTATTCCACACACTTTGTTTTCCTCATCAAGGGGATATCGTGATGATCAACCAATTATCCTTTGCGTACTCTAGTCCTAATGCATATGTTGGACTGCCGATCCTAGTGATTAACAATTCTTAGCCGACAACTGAGAATATCAGTGTTAGAATGTATTCTTCCCTCATGGGTTCTTTCAACTTCTCGACACCAATTCACCATGTTTATGCCATCTCTAGTAGGCATTCTTTAGTAGGGAGGTCCATTCCTTTCTGCACTTCCTATATTAGTGATCCATGGACCCTACCTTCTCCAACTTCATTGAGTGAAGGTCAGTCGCATACTGGCAAGGCTATGACACTATTAGTAGAGGAGATTGCATATCAATCCATTCTTGACTCCTCCGTCGAACTCGATCCTGTTACCTCGCAGACAGATGAGGAGGATCCCATTCTTAGGCTTGTATGGGCCACCTCGTTATCTTGTTCACATGATTTATTAGATGATAATTTGAATTCATATGAATCCATCCTCGAAGCCATGAATGTTTCTGAGATACCTTGGGATGATATGCATCATCGATCTTATTTTCTCCCAAGTCTTGAAAGAATCGAGCAAGATGATTTTCGATCTACCTTGAGTGAGATAGTTGGTCACACTATAGTTCCACTTGATACGCATGAAATTTATGACAAAGGAAATATGGCGAGTATTTCTCCTACTGTCCGGATCTATATCTCTCATACCCCTGACAAGATTGAGAACGTAAATATAGGTGCAGATTGTTCGCCAGAAGAGATTCTGATCTACACCAACCTCTTCAAATAATTTTGAGATGTATTCTCTTGGTCATATGAAGAGATGCCAGGGATCGACCATCATATTGTCGAACATGAGACTAGGACTTATCTGGATGCTAAACTTGTTCGAGAACATCTTAGAGTTGTTAATCCTAGGAAGGACCCCACTATTAAGGTAGAGGTGGAGAAGCTACTTAATGCTGGTTTCATCTACCTAGTTCCCTTGACCGAATGGGTATCCAACCCCGTTCCTGTGAATAAAAAGAAAGGAACCATCTGTGTGTGTATGGAATTTCATGACCTGAACAAGGCTTGTCCTAAAGATAACTTCCCCACACCATTCATTGATCAGATTCTCGATGAGTGTGCGGGAAGAGAAATATTTTCCTTTATGGAACATCATCAAACGTTGGATCAAGGTATGCCTCTTTCTTATATTTCACATTAGTTTATATAACATATGTTGGAATTGAGTTGATTTCTGCATTCATACCTGTCTGTTGTGGTTTACCCATTCAGTCAACCTCTTCAAATTTTTTTGAGATGTATTCGTTTGGTCATATGAAGAGATGTCAGGGATCGACCCTCATATTGTCGAACATGAGATTAGGACTTATTCGGATGCTAAACCTATTCAACAATGTCTTAGAGTTTTTAATCCTAGGAAGGCCCCCGCTATTAAGGTAGAGGTGGAGAAGCTACTTAATGCTGGTTTTATCTACCCGGTTCCCTTGACCGAATGGGTATCCAACCTCGTTCCTGTGAATTAAAAGCTAGGAACCATCCGTGTGTGTATGGAATTTTGCGACCTGAATAAGGCTTGTCCTAAAGATAACTTCCCCACGCCGTTAATTGATCAGATTCTCAATGAGTGTGCAGGAAGAGAAATATTTTCCTTTATGGAACATCATCAAACATTGGATCGAGGTAAGCCTCTTTCATATATTGCACATTAGTTTATATAGCATATGTTGGAATTGAGTTGATTTCTGCATTCATACCTGTCTGTTGTGGTTTACCCTTGGACATAGAGAGTTTTTCCCTTGTAACAATATACCCACGATTATGTGTGGGAGCCTCTCGAGTTGATTTAAGACTTGTTATCCTAACCATATGTTGGGACTAGACTATCGAATGTACCCACCTAGGGGCTGACTATGAGTTGGTGACCTTAGTAGCCATAATATTTAGGGTCTTACAGAGGTGATGGTGAAGGGAAGTCTCAATGTACCTGGAACAGACGTTGGTCAAACTCACTCGGGCTCCTTGGAGAGTAGATCCACATTTACAGCGTGGAATATTGCACCAAGGAATAAGTCCATTAAGCAGGTCGCCAACGTAAATGATCCACCCGCTCTATTCCCGCCCCTTCCTATTTTGATCTCGTGATGTTGGATTTCATCACTAACTACTGGTTTCATTATGGGAAGGTTTGTTTGATTGTTTTCTTCTCAGATTCATAGCGTGTGTTGTTTGTGTTACTTAGTGGACCTTAGGTTGAGTCAGTGTTAATGGCATCAAATCCTCAGAGTACCAATGGAGGAACCCCTTGTCCTGGGGAACCTTACACCCTTCCTTCTTTTGGAAACTTTGGTCCTCTGTACATTACCACACTGAGTCTTCTGGGACTCACCATCGGATTACCGGTTTGTTTGTTCCCCACTCCGGTGATCTTGAATCCTCCCAGTGCTTCAAATGTACCTAATACTTTAGATGTCAGTACACCACCCAAACATCAACCTCATGTCAACTTTTTTCCTTCTTCACCCATTAAGTCTTCTTCTCTTTCTCCTTCTTCGCCTAGTGAAATCTCTAAAACAAGTATCTAGGTTGATAAGAAGAAGAAGAAACAGAAAGAGAAGAAGAAGAAGAACCCGAAAAGGACCAAGACTCCAACAACATTAGATGTTGGGTCCAAGCAACCAACTACTATTAATAGTACTGGGAGTGTTTATGAGGTCAATAAGATTAAAATGAAGAATCTGAAACCTAAATTCCCTTGCAGTATTTGTAAGGGTGACCACTTTTTGAGGGATTTCCCTGGTATTCCCAAGGTCTTAGAAATGTGGTCCTCCATATCATCGGCCCCTGCTAGTCATTCCGATGATACCTTGTCAACTAGTGATGTTAAGGTTGGTAAGAAGAAGATAACTATCAAATTCCCTTGTATTTTATGCAAAGGTGATCATTATTCTCACCTTTGTCCTCGCATGGATGAGGGTTATTCTCTTTTGGAAAAACTTCAAATTCCAACCCATATTTAGTTGATGGAATGGTCAATCCAGTTCCATTCTCGGTCAATCTGGTTGATTAGGTGGTCAATCTAGTTTCATCCTCGTTTGAACCACTCATCAAAGTAGATGATCTAGTTCCTTCATATATCAGCCCCACTTTTCATATGGAAAGTGAAACCCAAGTGACTGATCCAGTCCCTTCATTGGTCAGTCCCACCCTTCATCCGAAGAGTGTCAAAGTGGTCGACCTGACTTCACCATCGGTCAATCCCACTCCTCCTTTTTAAAGTGTCAAAGTGGTTCTCCGGTTACATCATCGTTCAATCCCATTCTTCCTTTGAAGAGTGCCAAGGTGGTCAATTCGATCCAATCATCGATCGATCCTACTCTCCTGTTAGAGAGTAAAATCGATTTTGCCCACGTTTTTCTCATTGAAACAAGATCTACCATGCCGGGGGGAATTCCTCCTTCTCCTGCAAAAACCCTTCCAAGTAATGAGGCCATCCTTTTTTGATTGGGGTGTGCTAACTGGACCTCGTCTTCCCTCTCACATGCCTTTCAATATTACAGTAAAAGTTTGTGGTCGGGACGTTCCTCATGCATTGATAGATGAAGGTTCGTCCATTAGTATTTTTTCCTCTATTGCTTGGAAAGATTTGGGTTATCCTAAGCTTGTGCCGGTTACCCAGACTCTGTTCACTTTCAACAGAAGAACCAGTCACCCTTTAGGGATCTTTCCTCAGTTTTCGGTAACTTTGGGAGGGAAAACAATCTTTATTGATGTTATGGTAGTCCAGGACCCCTTGGATTTTGATTTACTCCTTGGGCGAGATTATATCTATGCCATGAAATCTATTGTGCCCACTCTTATTCATGTGATATCTTTCTCGCATGATGGAAGAATGGTGACTATTGACCAACTTTCGTTTGTTGTCCTTGAATTGACCATCAATCCAATGACCTCCCTAACTGGGTCTTATATGTAGTTGGTATCACCCGTGCCATAGGTCAATTATGTCTCATTGTATCCCATGCATTCAATTACCAATGACTTGGATATGGTAGTTGACATGGTGATCTCTTCGATAGGGCTATTGGAGCCTGATCTCCTTACCCCTGTCGCAACCCTCTGTTATAACCCTAATTTGCACCAAACATACTTACTTGACATCAGGACAACCCATATGCCTTCTTTGCAAAGCCAGTACTGAACAACTCTGGTTAAAAAACCCTCTTTATAAAGGCCCACGTGCCCTGCTCCATTACTGCATGCATGTACATGCTAGCTACTGTAATACAGCCCGCGTGTACCTACAAAATCATGGAAAAAGGAAAGTTGCTGACAAAACACACAGCTTTGGGAAAGTTAACTAAACCTTTCGGCCATGCATGGCCGGTCATTTGACCAAATACCTAGCTCCTTCTATCCTATAAAAGAAGGGGTAAGGGTACCATTTGAAAGGAGGAAAATCATAGTAAAGAGATTATACCCAATTGAGCATTCCCCTTGTCCCAAACTTTAGCCATCCTTGTGCAAAGAGAAGTATAGAGCAAAGCAGTTGGAGCATAGTTGAAGGGGAGCCCAGGGCCAGGTTCATGGAGCAGTGGCCGACTTCATCATTGTAAGGTTATTTAGTGAAGTTAATAATAATGAAGTACTTTTCCCATCCCACCATATGGGGTTTTCATTGTTTATTGTGTACATGTTGATTAAATCTCTAACCCATTAATCCGTAGATCAAATGCATGTGGAGTTCTTTATTTGTCTTTTGTGAATGCAGGTCAACCTTGGGAGGAGAGTTGCAGTCAAAGAGCGACCAAGAGTGCAGAAGGATTGATATCAAACAACAAAAATAAGGTATGTTCACTTGATCTTCTTAACTGTGTATTTGCTTAATAATAATGGGGATTAGGTCCGGGATGATGGTAAAAAGTAGGAATCTTTAGGTCTTTTTTGCATGCATGATAAAACCCTAAGTGAAAGTCTGTAGGAGGGATTCCCACCCATAACACCCTCGACATGTGTTCCTTCCAGAGTGTTCTTCTTCCATCCAGTGAAGATCTCTTGGAAGCCATGATCGAGTTTTGTCCCTTGACATGGTATCCTTCCAGAGCGTCATCCTCTTGGAAGCCACGATCAAACAGACGCTACGAGTATAGTTTTTCCTCACTATGGCAAGCTCTCTAAAAAAATTAAATAGGAGCCATGAGCATAGTTTTTCCCTCTCTGTGGAAAGCTCGTTAAAAAATAAAACAGAGGTTGTGAGCATAATTTCTCTTCTCTGTGGCAATCTTGTTAAAAAATGAAACAAAGGTCACAAGCATAGTTTTTCTTATCTGTAGAAAGCTCGTTAAAAAATGAAACATAAAATGTGAGCATAGTTTATATTCTCCGTGTAAATCTCGTTAAAAATTGAACCAATATCTGGGGATTGAACCCGAAGCTCTAAGCATAGTTCTTTTCCTATGTCAAGCTCATTAAAAAATGAAACAGTCACCTCTCCTGTCAGGTCGAGTCTTTCGCTAGATCTCGTAGATGTCGAGTCGAGTATTTCATTAGGTATCGTATTTGAACCTTCATTTCATCCATCCTTATCCTTTTTCTCCATCTAGTAGAGAAATTGGTGACAACCTCAAAGTCGGTGAATGAATTGAAGCTTGGGGGTCATGTCTCTAGCCTTTGATGTCATTCTAGAGTTAATCCACTAGCTTTCAATTTGGGGGCATACTGATCTTAGTCTTTGTTCTTTCTCATGCTCATAAATACATGAGAATGCAACCGAACAACCTTTTATCTCTTTTTCAGGCTTGCATGGTTACACAAAAAAGGAACCCCCTGGAGTCTCCTTTAAGCTCTTTTCAGACTCTCTAAACATAAAAAGATTGTTGAGTGATCTTGCTTCCTTTCACACTCGTTAAAAGGTTTGAAAGAGATTCTTTCGAGTGATAATTTATCTCTTTTTCGGCCTCGTGAGAATAACATTACGAAAAAGGACAACACTGGAGTCTTCTTTAAGTCATTTTCAGACTCTTTAAATATGAAAAACCACCGAGTTTACCTTCTCTGGACTCGTTAAAAATTCATACATTGAAGGGCTCATATGAGACCGAACCCTTACTTCTTCCAGTTCATTAAAAAAAGGAAGAGGAACTTACCAAAGGTGAGTTATATTGAGCATGTGTTACCCTCCTCGAGCTTGTTAAAATTAAAAAGAGGTACTCGTCTATCTGGATGGGGGAAAATTCAAGGAAACAAGCCAAGCAGTTTTTGAGAACACTACCAGTAACTCTTACGGTCGCCCTTGAACATGACAATTTGTATTTGCATACATTTTAATTCATCAAACCTCTGCACTGAGCCAATCCTCTGAGTTTACTTTACTCTTTTGGGCCATCCAACGAAATTCATAGTATCCACTACATCATCATGTTTTGGTCCATGTCATGTTTCTGCTGTTGTGCCTCAATGTTCAAGGGAAGTATCTGTCTCGATATTCAACCATCACAAATATCCTGTTTCAATACCCATGTCAGTCCATGTTCATTTGATATACCAATTACATCTCTGTGTCAATTTCATGTCATTGATGGGGGATACATCAAGGCCCTCCTTCGATGAGTCTATTCCTGTCGACCTCAACACATTATCTGAGAACTAGACTTAGAAACCAATTAGTACCTTGGGACTTGCATGCATCAATGACAAGCCTCCTCGCTTCCGATAGTGGGTTTACATCATTGACCCCTGATCGGATGATTCTATAGATGTTCTAATTCAACACATCCATTCACATTTGTTATAATGTACTAGATTTCCTTGGGAATCATTGACATCAATGATGATTTCCCTCGCACTTGTTAACAGTTTACATCATTAACTGGAAATCAAGTCGTTTCTTCCATGTTTGACATTAGGACATCTATTCACATGGTTAGAATCATACTGCATTGAGATTGGTAAGAAGACCCTAGGTTGAGTCATCACTCTGATATATACTTTTCCCAGGTTGCGAAGGAGTTTTCTTTTGAACTATGACACATATATTGTTACATAGATCCACTTTGTATTGGTCATGGCTATGTCTTGTCATCTCATAGATCCACTGTGTATTCTTCATGGCTACGATCAGTTTAGTTCATAGGATTATAGATCCACATTGTATCTTTAGTGGCTATACCTTTTATCAATATAATTATGGATTCGCAGTGTATTTTATGGCGGGTATAACTTGGAAGTCTTTATCACCCAAGCATAGGTATGCCTGCCTTGGGTTTGAAACATGTCATAATATTTGTTGGATGGTTGTGTGTAACTCCTATCAGGTTCTTTGCGTCCATACCCTTGCTTGAAAAATTCTACAAAGTACTTCAGTCATCATCATCTTCTGACTTCTCACTTTGGGGGGCAATCAATTACACATCAAAATTACTCACTTCAATAGTGTCGCAAGTGTCGTCATTACAAGTGTTGTAAGTGTCGCATCTTGTCCGCAAGTGTCGCATCTTGACCAAAAGTGTCACAAGTGTCACAAACATAATACTACCATATTGCCGATGTAATTTCTCTAATGACATCATAAGAACACTTAAGATACCCTCAAAGATTGGTCTTAGAAGGAGAAATCATCTGATGAAAAGTACAAGTCTTTTGCCACTGAAAAAACCAATAAAAAATGATTTTTTCGAGGGGAGCGATCCCCTACCCACTGTTAGGGAGTGCTAGCACTCCCTAGCCTCCTTTGGGGGAGCGTTTCAAGCACTTTGTGCACCCTTTTTGGGGAGCACTGCCCTTTTTGAGCGAATTTTTGGTTTGTTGGAGGAAATCAGGGAAGAATTCCCTCAATCTCTGAGGTTGGTTAGATTTGAATATGAGTTCAAGGCAGGATCTTAGGGAAGATCCACAACTGAAGGAGAGGAATCCTCAACTTATCCCAAATATATCTCAAGTGGTTGGGCCTCTCCAAGGTTATATAAGGAGGCCTCCTCATGGTGAAAGAAGAGGGTAGTTTAGAGGCATCAAACTTATGATCTCATAAGGGAGATGAACAGTAAATCATCATCATTTTGTGTGTGGATTATTTGAGCAAGGGTTTGGACAAAGGGAGCTTGGTGAAGCTGCTGCACTACATCCATGGCTATAAGCAACACTTTGTTCTCATTAATATAGATTCATGATTGGCCCGTTTCTTTCAAGTTTATGTTTGTTACACATGAACTTATCTCTAGTAGATAGATCTATATTTGAGATAATCTCGGTAGAATAGGAAGCTTGTTGTATCTTTGTTTGTTCTACAGGACCTATAGAGGAGCTTAGGATTGAAGCTCAACTTGGACTTTGCGAGGAAAAACGTCGTTAACAAGGTACACTTTTCTTCTTCCTCTTCATTCATTATCTTAATTATATCTAAAAGGATGTCAGTGACCAATGATAGAACCCTTTCTGTCTTGGTTTTAGGGGTCTAGATACCAAAAGGGAATCTGCTTGTCCACAGGAGGATTCACCTGTAACATATATGCTGAAAGAAAATATGGTAACAACACAAATAATAGAATTCCCATATTGGGAGAAGACATTCCACGTACATGTAGTTGCATCGACTGTAGCACTTGGATCCATTCTAGCGCAATCAGGAGTAGGAGAATTGGATGATCCTATAGAATTTGCTAGTAGAAAAATATTAGAATCGGAGTAGAACTACAATACTACATAGAGGGAAGGCCTAGCTATGGTCTATGCTCTTCAGAACTTCAGAAACTTCTTACTAGGGAAGATTTTTAATATGTTCACAGATCATTCAACGCTTACATACCTAGTCAACAAGCCAGTGTTGGGGGGGAGAATTTGAATATGGATATTTCTGTTTCAGGAATTTGATTTTGAGGTAATAGTTAAACCAGGGAAGATAAACACAGGACCATATCACTTGTCAAGGATCACGAACGGGGATAAGCCTACAAATCTAGAGGACAACGTTTTGGACATACTATTATTTTCAGTCCAGATTGCTAATGAATACTTTGCAGACATCATCCAATACTTGCGTACAGGGACTGCACCATAGGAATATAACACCACACATAAGAAAAACCTGATCATTCGGTATGTAGACTATCAAATGATTGGAGGACACTTATACAAAATGGGTGCATATAGCATCTTGAGAAGATGTGTGCTAGAACATGAAAGACCAAGGATTTTAGAAGAATACCATGAAGTAATAACAAGAGGACATTACGTAGGAAAAGATACCACACAGAAGGTATTGTGCGTAGGACTATGGTGGCTGACCATTCACAAAGACTCAAAAGAGTACTACCAGAAATGCGATGTATGTTAGAGGGTTGGTAAACCGAATAGAAGGGACGATATACCCTTGTGACCACATGTAACTTTGCAGGTATTCGAAAAATGGGAAATAGAATTTGTGGGAACAATTAACCCACCAACAAATATGACAGGAGAAAGGTACATTATCACAACAAAAAAATACTTGACAAGATGGGCGGAAGCAATACTAGTGAAAGATTGCAGCACAGAGACAACAACCTTCTTCCTGTTTGAGAAAGTGATCAATAGATTTGGTTGCCAAAGGATTTTGATGAGTGACCAAGGCACTCACTTCATTAACAATACTATTAAGGCTATTACTGAGGAATTTGAAGTCCATCATCAAAAGAGTACACCATATCATCCACAGGAAAATGGAATAGTAGACGCCTTTTGATATCACATGTTTCTGCAGGGGGGATGTTTTTCCTTTGGTTTTGGCCTGTAGGTGACAAAAGGCGAAAAAAGGGGCTAAAAACCCACTAAGTGATGCTTATCCTAAGTTTGTAAGGGTCGATGTAACCGTTTGGCGCGCTAAGCTAAGAGGCACGTAGATCTGGGCGGATGAGATCTGAGCACTCCAGATCGATAGTCTTTGATCATATCGGGGCCCCAACATGAACATATGATAAAAATTGTAGGGTAGTCTGGGTTTGAAACCATGGTTTTGTGGAGGTGCTACATGTCAGTCAAAGACACACATTGGGCCCGAAAGTGGTGAAGAATCAAACCGCTTTTCACAACCCCGATATGCGCATGTGCTTGTAAGGTTCTATCCCGAGTCAACAAGTGGTTGCTCTTTCATGCCGACAGCTATCCCCCACTACATCTCTCTCATCTGTCCATCACATCTCCTGCTCCCCTATAGCATTTTCTCCCTCACACCTGTCCTCCACTTATTGTCCTACTTATCGTATCTCCCCTTCTCATCTCCCACCACCTGTGCCACCTTGCTCCACATCACCTCCATCCCATTACACCTCAGCTCCCACCTGTGTGACCCCTACGCTATCCTCTGTTTCCTCTCCCCATCTGTATTTTCCACCTGGTCATTTCCATGTCTATTGTTAGGCCTCCTCGCAAGCATCCGATTCAGATCCAAATGGAAGAATGCATAGGCCACTAGATTCCATAGGTGCAGTGTAGAATCAGGCCTTCTCGATCCTGATTGTTGTAGGAAAATCTCCCTACAGATAGGTAGATTTCCTCTTGAGAGCTATACTCTTAACTCTAAGACAGAAGGTGCTTAACATGGACACTGACTTCCTTTTAGATATAATCATGCTGATGAAGAAAAGAGAAGGAGGAAAGCATGTACCTTATGAACGTCGTTTTTCCCTGCAAGGTCCAGGATGCCGATCTTGAGCTCCTTGGTAGATCCTATAAGACAAAGAAAAGTACAAACAACTTCCTACTCTACTGATATTAGCTAAAACATAGATCCATCTACTGTAGACAAACTTATATGGAACAAGTACAAGTTTGAAAGAAACATGCCAAGCGTTGATTATATTGATGAGAACAAAGTGTTACTTACAACCATGGATGTAGTGTAGCATCTTCACGAATCTCTCGTTGTCCAAACCCTTGCTTAAACAATCCACACACAGAATGCTGATGCTCCAAATGACATCTTCCTTATGATATCATAAGTTATATGCTTCACAATTATTTCCATCTCCCCTTCCTCCATGGAAATCCCTCATTATATAGGATTTGGAGGCTTAACCACCATGGAGAGGATCTCTCATCAGATCCACTAAGAAAGGGATCTCTAAAATATTTAGGGAGAAAATATCTCTTAAGGATTTTGGGGAGGAAATATCTCTCAAGGATTTTAAGGAGGAAATATTTCAACCATCCATGAGATCCTCCACCTTCCCTAAAAAATAGGAAACCAAATGTGAGGTGGATTCTCACACTTAATTACTTTCGTTTTCATGGATATTAATAATAATTCATGTGCAGTTGATTCTCACACTTAATCAATTCCTTTTTCATGAATATTAATAATAATTCATGTGTACTTGGTATTTTGGCCTTCATGTAATATATATCCCTCCTCCACATTGACTAGGGATTGTGACATAGGTTATTCCATGGTGTCAAGCGTGTATATGAAACTTTACGACACTTAGAGTGAAGTACCTAGGTGTGAAGATTTCAAGTGTAACAGAATGCCCCCTAAAGTGTGAGGTCAGAAGAGAGAATGATGGCCGAAACACTTTACAAATATTTAAAGCAAGGATGTGGACTTGGAGAACCTGGTAGAAGCTGCAAACAAACATTCAACAAATATTATGACACGTTTCAAACCCAACGCAGGCATACCTATGCTTGGGTGATAAAGACTTGCAAGATATGGCCGCCATAAAATACACTGCGGATCCATAATTATATTGATAAAAGGTATAGCCACAGAGGATACAGTGTGGATCTATACTCCTATGACCTGAATTAATCGTCGCCACAAAGAATACACAGTGGATCTACGATATGACAAGACATAGCCACGACCAATACAAAGTGGATCTATGTGACAATATATCTGTCATTGTTCAAGAGAAACTCCGTCGCAACCTGGGCAAAGTACATATCAGAGTGATCACTCAACCCAGGGTCTTCTTACCGATCCCAATGTAGTAAAAATATAACCATGTGAATAGATGTCCTGATGTCGAACATGGCAGAAACCACTTGATTACCAATCAATGATGTAAAACATTAACAAGGGCGAGGGACATCACCATTGATGTCAATGATTCCCAAGGTACCCTAGTGCATTCCAACGAATGTGAATGGATGAGCTGAAGTCGAACATCTGTAGAATCATCTGATCAGAGGTCAATGATGTAAACCCACTTTTGGACGTGAGGAGGCCTGCCATTGAGGCATGCAGGTCCCAAAGTACTAATTGGTTTCTAGGTCTAGTTCCTGGATAATGTGTTGAAGTCGACAGGAATAGACTTGTCGAAGGAGGGGATTGATGTATACCCCATCAACGACATGAAACTAACACAAAGATGTAATTGGTAGATCAAATGAACATGGAATGACATGGGTATTGAGACAATATATTTTCGATGGTTGACTCTTGAGGCATGTACTTCCCTTGAACACTGAGGCACAACAATAGAAACATGAGATGGACCAAAACATGATGATGCAATGGATACTGTGACTTTCGTCGGGTGACCCAAAGGAGTAAGAAAAACTCAGAGGATTGGTTCAGTGCAGAGGTTCATTGGATTAAGATGTGTGCAAAAACAAAGTGCCGTGTTCAAGGGAGACTCTAAGAGTTATTGGTAATGTTCTCAAAAACTGCTTGGCTTGCTTCTTTCAATTTTTTCCCCCATCCAGATAGACGAGTACCTCTTTTTAATTTAATGAGCTCAAGGAAGGTAACACATGCTCGATATAACTCACCTTCGATAAGTTCCTCTTCCTTTGTTTAACGAACTGGAAGAAGTAAGGGTTTGGTCCCATATGGGCCCTTCAATGCATGATTTTTTTAACAAGTCCATAGAAGGTAAACTCGGTAGTTTTTCATTTTTAGAGAGTCTGAAAATGACTTAAAGAAGACTCCAATGTTGTCCTTTTTCATAATGTTAGTCTTGCGAGGCCGAAAAAGAGATAAGTTATCACTTGAAACATGCCCTTTAAAACCTTTTAATGAGTGGGAAAGGAAGCAAGATCACTCGACAATATTTTCATGTTTAGAGAGTCTGAAAAGAGCTTAAAGACGACTCCAGGGGGTTCATTTTTCGTGTATCCATACAGGTCTGAAAAAAAGATAAAATTCTACCCGGATGCATTCTCATGTATTTATGAGCATGGGAAAGAACAAAGACTAAGCTCGGTATGCCCCCAGCTTGATAGCTAGTGGCTTAACTCCAGAATGATCATCAAAGGATGGAGACATGCCCTCCAAGCTTCAATTCATTCACCAACTTTGAGGTTGTCACCAATGTCTCTACTAGATGAGGAAAAGGAGAAGGGTGGATGAAAAGAAGGTTCAAGAGAGGCAACTATTTCATTTTTAATGAGCTTGACACAGGAAAAGAACTATGCTCAGGGTTTTGGGTTCAATCCCCAGATTGTTGTTTCATTTTTTAACAAGCTTGCTACAGAGAGGAAAACTATGCTCAAGGCCTCTATTTCATTTTTTAACGATATTTCCACAGAGAAGAGAAACTATGCTCGTGGTTTCTCCTTGATCATGGCTTCCAAGAGAATAATGCTCTAGAAGGATACCATATCAAGGGACAAAACTCGGTCATGGCTTCCAAGAGATATTCGTTGGATGGAAGTTAATCACTCAAGAAGGAACACATGTCGAGGGTCATGACAAGGGTAAGGATATTAGTCTCTAATAGCCTTACCGAAGAAATCACCATGTCAACTACCAGATCCAAATCATCAGAAGTCGAAGGCATGGGAGACGATAGAAAATCGACACCAGGAGGGGAGATAGACTGTATATCTGCCCGAATTTCTTCACGAGGGGGAAGAAAAGAGGATTGATGATGGTTATCATCTCGAGGTAGCTCGTCAATGCTCAACACTTCCATGATAGATTCATCTGAGGGAAAAATTGGGGAAATGTAATCGATCGCAGATGGCAAGGAACTCAACCGTGATTGCATCGAGGAACCCTCAGGTGCCAACAGATGTTGGTCATTTGATGAGGGAGAAGTGGATAGGATAGAAACATATGATGTTTCGACTGTACTAAGTGGCACAATGTCACTTAGTGCATTGAATTCCAATGGACTAGGTACAATCCAAGGGTCAGCTGATTCCAAAGATTGATAAGCTGTGGTTGAAATCATATCGATGGTGGCAATGTGATGTGTAGTCAGTGGAAGTGGTGTAGGGAAGGTACCCATGAGGCTAAAATATTTCAGTAAGACAACACCAACGCTTTCATACGTGATCTTGTGGTCTCCCAAGAAAGGAATATTGTTGGTAGTGGGAGTGAAAGCATCGGTCGTGCAGAAATCCAACTGATCAACAGTGGCAATTTTTCCCTAATGAGGAAATTGGACACATCAAAAAACCGACGAGGAAACAAAAGTCATAGCATAAAACCAACTTCTTCCAAGCAACAAGTTGTAATCGAGGGGAGCGTCGACCACCTGGACATCAACAATAACAATTTTTCCACCCAATTGGATGGGCAGGGACTGTAAAATCCCATGGGGATGAAAACCTCGCCCATAGAAGGCGCGTAACATCGTTGGGGATTTGTTAAGGGTAGGTGATTTTAAACCTTTCCAACATGCCAAATACATGACACAAGTCGAGCCTCCCTCATCTAGAATAGTTCAGTGTATTTGTTGATTGTGAACAACAACATCAACTTGGAAAGAAAGTTGGTGGGAGAGTCAAGATGTATAATTGTCCAGGTTAAACATGATATGGTTGGACGACTCAGGATCAACAACACCAATAGAAGCCAAGAGAATTTTACGTTGACTGGGGCAGTGTTGTATAACTTATAACGCAGACATAGCACACGATGCTTGAGCCAAATCTTCAACAATGTTGTAGTTCTAGGTGACACGTGAACTAGGATTAAAGGTAGCTTTATGTATAGTCCTCTTAGGAGGGCATAAGATAGAGTTGAACGTGGGTTTCTCAATCTGAAGTGGTCCAGACGGAGGATTAACTGATGGAATACTAACCGAGGACGGTGATGGATCCGGTAATGTACCAGTACCATTATTGTCTTTTCCTTTGTTAGGGTTACCTGGTGTGTCGTATGTCTTAGAGAGAGTGTTCAAATTAATCCCATTAAACATATAAATATGTGCACTCGATGAGGCCTCATGATTAGGGTGGCTAGAACTGCCCCCAGGAGAGGGGGTTTGAGAAACCATGGATTGCTGCTGTGGAAAAGGATGAGTAAGCACAACGGGTTGTGACTTTCCTTGGAAAATTTTGGCCACTTCATTGTGAAGTGGATAGTCTCAAGTGTAGTGATCATAACCACAAATGATACATAGGAATTTTAGTTTCCGTTGTGTTTGCTTTTCGGTAGCAGGTGTTTGAGCTTGATTTTTTGGTCTTTCATTGTTATTTTTTGATTTATTGGTTGTCTTCTTCCTACCTCCAGATTGTTGTGAAGGAGAATATTGAACTGCATTCACCTCAGAGATCTAATTTTGGGGGTAGGTAGATGAGAGTGTCAGTGATTGGGAAGTAGATTGGGTGTTGACGGAACCGATAATGCCATCCGCAGGAGATGATGATGATGACTTAGATGGATCGCTATTAGCTCGAGCAACATTCAGAAGAAAATCATACAAAGTACCATATTGTGAATAAACCAAATCTAAGTATTGAGCCCGAACAATGGCTTGTTCCGCTGTGACCACACCACCCATAGTGATATCGCGAGTGATCGGGGGTAAAAGTGATTTAGAAAACCATTCCACCAATAATATGTCAGAAATGATTACCTTGATCATCCTTCATCATCGCCTCCACTCATGAATATGGTCAGAGATATGCACAGAGTCAGTTTGACGAAGGGAGGTCAAGAGTTCAGTACCCATCTCGTAGCGAATAGGTAGTTGAAAGTGCGTGAGGAAAGACATGGCAAGGGAATTGAAATTATGAAAAGAAGCACGTGTTAGTTCAATATACCACTTTCCTGCCGAGCTTGTAAGTATTTGCTGGAAAAGACGAAAACATACAGAATCATCCATGGGGGAGTTTGATGAACACCACAAATGGAAATTCATCACATGGTTGTTTGGATATTCACCATATTTTCCGTCAAATTTCGGAATATCAGAGGGAAGTTTGGCTGGAATGACTGGCCAAACCAGTGACTGAAAAATAGGATCATTAGTTAACCGAGACAAGTCCGAGAGATCCAAAGTCGCAGGAAAGGTAGCTGTCGGTTAATTTGTGAATGATACTGGTGCGGCATAGGAACACTAGTAGGACCATAAACTGGGTTAGGTGGATAGTTGTAACTAGTAGGTCCTCCTACATACGATTGTTGCTAGCCAGGATAAGTAGGATTCGATAATGGATGAGAAACATTTTCATAACCCGGTGGGTTCTGAGAATTATAGGCCGAGTGATTTGCTTGCCCATAAGGAGGATACACATTTTTCCCTTGAGGGTGGTGGGGAGTAGATCCTAGAGGTGGATACACATTAGAACCATGAGGAGGATAAGGCTGTTGTCCCGGAGAACTCCAAGTGGTGTTCAGGATACCACCTAGATAAGGTTGTTCGTAATATGTTTTGGAAGGAACAGGATTTGATACTCCTCCAAGTGGGTTATGAGATGAGTGTCCCCCAATGTGGGGTTGAGTAAAAGTGCCTCTTGAAGATACTCCCCAGGATTGTGAAGGGTTTCAAGCAAATGAAGGTTTCCCCCCTGCCAACGGTGGATTAACGACCGGGGTATGACTGGGAAACAGAGGGTGCCCTCTAGAAGGAGCATGAAAAGGAGACTGTCCCCGGGGAGGGGTAGGCCCACCATAGAATGGTAGTCCTCCAATAGGGAAAGGTTTGTTATATGGTGGTTTCCCTCCAGTTGGTTGTGTTTGGCTAGTAGGGGTCTGCATTCTCAGCTGAAAAGATGTCCAAACAAGATCGTGTGGAACATGTGGAGCTGTAGAGTAAAATCTCATAGAAATGGGGGTAGGGATTGAAGTGCTTTGGATATGAGTAGAGGGGATGAGTCCAACAGTGGGATGGACTTGTGCTGACGTAATAGTAGGGTTAGTGACCTGATTGACTGGGTGACTCATGGTTTAATCGGATGGTCCTGTTTCACCAGGAGGGTCATGAGGACAAAAGGGTTGTTGAAAGGATTCAAAATGTTCATAGAGATCACATCCCAATGAAGTCCTCCATACAAAACGAGCAGGTGTGGGATTGGTATCTATTGAGGTTCTAGGATGAGCAGGAGTCCTATACTCATCACCAAAGATTGGTTCTGTGGATCCCATATATGTTTTGGTAAAAGTTCTCTTCGGTAATCGTGGGACCTCTTCGTCTATGATGTTCCCAAGGGAGTCTAAACAAAGCAAAAGTGGTTCAAGAGGGGTTACCAACACAGATGTAGTGTGAGGAATGGGATTTTCATCCGTAACCAAAGTGCCTTCTGAGTTATCTAACGGAGGAGAAATAACACTTCCAGTGTCGGATTGATTTTCTACCTCTCTATGGTAGTTGTCTTCTAGAGGGTTAGGAGGTAAGGGTTGATAGCCTTCCGGAGGCAGCCCTTGCATCCTACGTGATCGGAAAATACCTTTATCATCTACAGGCTCAATTTTGGAGAATAATAGAACACACTGAAAATCTAGGGCCAACTAACAGAAAGAAACAACATACGCCAAAAACAAATCTAGGAATCAACCAAGCAAACAAAACTTCTCTCGACGATCATACTAGTTGGTGATGAAATCCAACATCATGTGATCAAGTCAAGAAGGGGCTAGGATATGGTGGAATAGTTACAAAGACAACCTTATTAACAAACTTTCACCTTGGTGCAAGCTTCCATGCAGTAATTGTGGATTTACCCTCCAAGGAGCCCGAGTGAGTTTGACCAATGTCTGTTCCATGTACAGTGAGACTTCCCTTCAACGTCACCTTGTGTAAGTACCTAAATATTATGGAAACTAAAGACACCAATTCACAGTTAGTCCCTCGATGGGTATAGTCAACAGTCCGATCCAAACGTATGGGAAGGATAACAAGTCCAAAATCAACTCGAGAGTCTCCCACACATAATCATGGGTATACCTTCAAGTGACCCCAATATACGATCCGACCACTACAAACAATTGAACCACAAAGGGATAATCTCCGTAATTCACCCGAATGTGACCTCATGCGTAACCCCTGTGTGAGAGGGGGATCCCAGAAAACCTATACGACAATTCGATTTGACTCTCCCTAGCTCAGGATGCTAATGTTTTTTTTGGAAACTTTGGAGAGTTGTACTCACAGCCTAATCCAAAGTGCGAATACTAGTCTAATGTTGGTGGAAGATCCTAAAAATAAAAAATGTTCTAGATATTTTTTTAATTAGCGTTCATTTTACAACTATTCTTTACTGAAAGGGTGTATGAAAATGAAACTGATGGAATGATGACTCAATCCCCACAAAAGATGCATAAAATATGATAATCAATCATTTCTTTTCAATGAATGCCTATTTAAGGGAGAGAGAAAGAGTTGTTTTCACTATGAAACACTAATAAGGAATGTCCTCAATCAATTTGTTCTCAATCAAATCCAATGTAATGCTAAAACATTTCAGAAATGCCTTCTAATATGAAAACCAATCACTAAGATGCATATTTGTTGTTTGTATGCGAACGATGATTAATTCAATGCAAAACTTCTCCCTCCAACTACCCTTTCAGATCAAGGAGATTCAGACAAGCATAAGCAAATTTCACACAAACAACACACCCTCTTGCTATGATTGAAACAAGAAGCAAAAAAGAAAACAAAGAAAATAAAAAATCTCAAACAAAAGAAAGATGCTAAGAAAAAATGACCTCAGAGAACCAAATGAGATGATTCACAGATTTCTGATGCCCTTCACTAGAGTTTCCGCTCAGTTAGATAAGAGAGAAGAAAGCAGTGGATTGATTCCATGTTCTCAACAGCAAAAAAACTCAAAATAAGGAAGAAGGTCACAAAATATGAACAACAAAGTGATTATTTCTCAGAAAGCAGAGTGTCAAAGGTTAATAGGAAGAAGTATTGAAGCACAAAGAAGCTGAGCAAGGGAAAAAACAGAGACTGGACTTTAGAAAAGACAATCCTGGAAGGTTTTTTTGTAGAGGAAAGGGTGGCTCTCTAGTGTAAGGGGCACCAGAGAGTTATAATTCTCTGTGCAAAGACAACAGGGAGCGCCAATGCTCTACTAACATAGGCAGGGGAGCGCTAGTGTCTTAAAACCCAGAAAATTGTCAAAAAAAACCAAAAACTCAGTCAAACTTTGTCAATCAAGATGAATGTGATAGAATAAGGATTCAATAAGCATATGAAATCAAGCATACGGGGTGAACAAGGTATAAAAAGAACAAAGGGTAAGACAAGTTCTGTGAGGAAAACCAAAACTGAAAGTTTCGATTTGCTCCCCAGTGGAGTCGCCTATTTCTGTTGTAGGAAAATCTCCCTGCAGACAGGTAGATTTCCTCTTGAGGGCTAGACTCTTAACTCTAAGACATAATGTGCTTAACATGGACACTAACTTCCTTTTAGATCTAATCAAGCTATGAACAAAATAGAAGGAGGAAAGCATGTACCTTATGAACCTTGTTTGTCCCTGCAAGGTCCAGGATGTGCTTCGATCTTGAGCTCCTTGGTAGATCCTGCAAGACAAAGAAAAGTACAAACAACTTCCTACTCTACTGAGATTAGCTAAAACATAGATCCATCTACTGTAGACAAATGTATATGGAAAAAGTACAAGTTTGAAATAAACAGGCCAAGCATTGATTATATTGATGAGAACAAAGTGTTACTTACAGCCATGGATGTAGTGCAACATCTTCACCAAGCTTTCCTTGTCCAAACCCTTGCTTAAACAGTCCACACACAGAATGATGATGCTCCAAATTACATATTCCTCATGAGATCATAAGTTAGATGCTTCACAATTCTTTCCATCTCCCCTTCCTCCATGGAAATCCATCATTATATAGGATTTGGAGGCTTAACCACCATGGAGAGGATCTCTCATCAGATCCACTAAGAAAGGGATCTCTAAGATATTTAGGGAGAAAATATCTCTTAAGG
>SNQJ01S0139645.1:25492-35710 GCA_010110895.2 Picea sitchensis | reverse complement strand
TCCCATGATAGTTTGAAACCAGTTGGAATGGTTGAGACATAAAAAACACTGTGGTGTTCTCTATGATAATAACCTCACCAAGAGGATGAGTGTCCCCGATGAGACAAATATTCTTTTAATAGTATGAATTTCATGGATATGATCTGTAAATTCCAAGAGGAAGAGGTCACATAGGAACATATTGACGAAGCTAGAATAAAAGGAGAGAGAGAGAGGGGAGAATTTTGGCTTTGAATCAGTTGACAGATGATCAAAGGAAGGAACTGGAGAAAATGGAATATTTGACATACACTAGAAGAAATAACTATTCAATCCCTCCATAACAACTTACCACTCCTCCTCCATCTACATAGAAGGTGGTCCCACCACTTCCACCTCTAGTACATGAGTTGCTTCCAAAGCCAACTCCCATAGATGAGATTCAGTTGAACATAGACGTTGCAACCATGTTTGGAAAGTTGAATATGACGGTTCCTGTGACATAAATGTGAAAAATCAATTATGTAAGGAGGGAAGCCTTGAAGTTATTACATGTAGCAACTGAGAAGGAGGACCCTCCAATCATTCTGAGCACTATGTATCTTGATCAGAAAAAGGATAAGAACCCTCCTTTCTATCTTTCCTTGGGAATAAATGGCCTCTTCCTAAACAATTGTATGATGGATTTCGACACCTCAACAAACATCATGTCTTTAAAGGTGATGGAACAACTTGGTTTGAAGATGATTCGACCCTATGAAAATGTGTGTGGCATTGATTCTAAAAGGGTCAAAGTTTATGGATTATGTGAGAACGTTGAGGTCTTCTTGAATGATTTTCCACATATCAACCTCCTTATGAATATAGTAGTAATTGATATCTCGGATGATTGGGGGATGCTCTTATCAAGGAGTTGGTCTGCTACCCTCGAAGGTTTCCTTAGCATGGATCTCACCCATGCACACATTCCCATGGGATATGACACCTTTGAGGTATTATACAGTCGAGAGTGACATGGAAATCATGTGATGGATCCCAACAGTCCTGACTATACTAGTGAGGATGAGTTTGATGAGGTTCTAGATACCATTGAGTATGATCCACATGACTTACCTTTCATGCAGGAGGACTGCATAGACATGATAATCCCAAGGACAAATGGATACAAATAAAATATTTCAAAGTTCCAAGGGAAAGAGATAGGGTCCATCTAGAAACTGAAGAAATAAGATAATAAGGAAAAATAACATGAGGAATCCATACAAAATGCAGTGAACACAAGACCTCCTTCCTATCCTTACATTGAGAATATCCCTTACATCAACTACAGTGAAATAAGTCTTGTGTTCATGTGGGACAAGAAGAAGGGAAAGCCTAAGTATGACCAAAATGATGAAAAGTCATGTCTTGGCCCTTACATCATCAAGAAGAAGTCTGAAAAAGAGAAATACTATTTGAAAACTTTGGACGGGAGAAAGATGCCATTGCTAGTGGATGGGTCTCATATTTGGCCCTACATCCAGATCACTTGACTTCTTTAGGGCCCATGCCCTAGGTATGTAGGTAGGTCATATTTCTTTCCTTTCATTTTCATTTTGATTGCTCATGATATTTTAGTTCCATTTCATATCTCATTTTTCTCTACTTGCACATTGATTTCGTGTTTAGTTTAGAAAATTTTGAAAAAATGATAAAATTTTCTTTTCTAGATTAGTTTCATTATATATATATATATATATATATATATATATATTGATGAAGGGTGATAGAACCACCCTAGATTTTATAGTGTTATGTTTCAGTGTAGGCACAAGTCCACCAAGAGATTGTTTGGTTCTCATGCACTCTACGATGAGTACATGTCCCCAAGTAGGAGCCATATGTTATCCCCAACTCCTAGGGATAACTAACGAGATGATGTCTCGAGGCCCTCAAGTTGCAGACATGGAGTACTGAGAGATATTTTGACCATCAATGTCCACTTGCAAAGACAGAGACCAACCTCACCACCACAGCTCCAGGTTCATCACGACAATATCCACCACATCAACTAGCTTCCAAAAGACATTGGGTCTTGCTCCATGTGGTACAAGTCAGGTATTATGGTGAGTGTCATTTCAATATTTGATGCATTTGAGTTTGTTGCATATATTACTGCTTTTGATTATGTAATGTTTTCTTGGAAATTATTCTCTTTTCTATGTTTCACTTTGGTGGTTGACATTGCACCCTGGAAAGTGGGTCACCCTTGGGGATAGAATTTCTACTGGGAGGTATTTTTGATGATTCATTGTGCCAATCCTGACCATACTTATCACTTTCCATACTTCATCCCCTCATCTCCTTACCTTTTGGGATTTTCGGTTATACTGACCCGAGAAGGGGTTGTCCCTTATTTCATGGGAAGAAGGGGATGAAGGCCTAGAGTCTTGTATATGGAAAAAGATAAAATCCAATAATTAACCTTATATATTCTTTCCCAGGGATCCTGAGGACAATGAAATGTCTCTCATAAGAAACTGATGGGACCTGTAAAAGAATAACTAATAAAAAAATGCCAACCAGGGTGGAGCATGTGTGGGCACTATTTGTATTGCTGAGGTAGAAGCCCCACGCATGTTTTCAACTTGGGGAAGAATGATGTCACCAGGGTAGAGTCAAGGGGGGCACATTTTTTCATGCTTAGGTAGAATCCCCACCTTGGATTCAACCTAGAAACATCCTAAAAAAATAAAAGGCAATAAATGGGATTGGAAAAAGGTTGCAATGAAAATGAAGGTGCAACACACCCTCTACAAAGGAACCCATAAACGAGACACTAAAACCCCTTATGTGTCATGAAACCCATGCCAAAAATTATCCCCCCCATCCATGACACCTCATCCACATGACTTAGAATGAGGTCCCCTCGGGAAGCACCCCTAAACTTGAGGTATGATTCACCCAATAGGGCGTTTTGTCAAGCCTCCCATACCTAAACTTGGAAAATTGCATAGGGTATTTGAGTATTGGTTTATTTTGATTAGGTGGTTTGGATGTACTTTCTTATATGGATCTTGTATTGATTTGATTTTATCATCATGATGCATTTGACTTGAGATCCTTGGAGGGTGTATCCATTTGTCTTTGAAGGACCTAGTTGGTGGACAATTTTTGAAGAACAAGCCTAGCTTGGGATTCCATGGGGCTTGAATCCCATAGGTTGGATGCCAAGGGTCCACATGCCAGAAAATGAAGAAATACATTTAGAAGCCTAAAAGACACCATGGAGGACCTCACCTAGCCCGTATGTTGGCATCAGGCCGAAGTGGAAAGAAGGATGATCGTGGGAAAGAAAGCGTGCTTAACCGAAAGTAACAATTGGAAGGTAACACAACACGTGCTCATGGAACAAAGCGTTCACAAGGAAAGCGACAACTGGAGGAAGAAAAAAATGCGTGCATGGGAGGAAGACCTAACATCAGTAGGGTTAGGGTTTTGGTAATACATTGTAAATGGCCGAAGAGCCCGATATATATAAATAGAGATACACATGTATCATAGAGAGGTTGATTCGCTTTTGTATTAGTTCAACTTTTGTAATGTTCTATCGTAGCTAGGTAAGAATTGATACATTGTGTAATATGGTTATGGACCAATTTTGTAAGCTATTGAGCTAAGGGGAGAATSAAGATCTGAGGATTAGATCRTAGGTTATGGAGCCTGGTGCGATCTAGTTTGCCTCATTCAGATCTTACCCATCAGAGGGAATTGTAAGCGTGAGGCGCCAAAGATGCAAAACTASCATAATCAAAGAGCCAAGAGACAAATATTTGTGGACGTAGCCCAGGAAGGGGTGAAATACGATAATATCTGTGTAATGTGATGAATGCATGTATACATTTATTTGCTTTCAACAGTTAATTTTTATGCTTAATGAATGAGTTAATACACTGCTATGGAATACGACTGTGCTATTCGGGAAATAAACTGTGAAGGATAGATGCACACCCATGAGTACTAGTATATTTCAACCATGATTCATAGTATATGGCTTGTATTAATAACCCCCTATCTCATACTCAATCCTAGGCTGTAAACACCTAAGTCTTACAACCACCCATTTGAAGCTATCTTGGGTGAGACTGCGCAATGCACTCTGTGTACTGTGTTGCCTTCTGGTTTACCAGGAGGGCTGATAGTTTTAGAGGCTTTGTTGGAAACCCAAAAGACATGAACCCTGGGTCAATAAACCAGACAGTAAAAGAAAGCAGTTAAACCAACAAATGGTTCCGTTGCCATATTAGAAGGAACAAGAGAGGACTGAGTAGATGAGATATATTGAAAAAGAAAAGAACGAGGGAAACAAGAAGACCAATGAGCCATTAGAAGGGAATGTTGAGACCTTGGAACCCCACGAAAGTAGAAATCGAAGGTTGGTTGAGAACCAAAGAGCTAGATTTTGCCCATAAAGACAATAGAAACCCTAGAATCACACCTGGAAAATATATGGATAAATACATGTTTATTGATTTACACAAAGTCTTTTTCTATGATTTTCCGCATCTAATACAAGAGTGGATACTAAGGTTGAAGGATAACCATGTGACGAACGAGATTCGATATCTAGATTGGACTCTGGTACATATTGAGCAGTTACAACAGGTGAACAAAAAATTCACCTGCACGATATACTTTTGGCTTGACAATATTGTGGCAGGTTTCATCACCGAATTTGTAGTTGACACAAAGAAGTCATAAAACGCAGCAGAGCAAGAATTTCTACGTGGACCTCAAGGAAGGTACATTCAATCCTTGCATACTTCTATTAAGATACGACTATATAACAAAGGTGTAATGACAATGGAATCAGACAACTAAACTTCCCTACCTGCATGGGGAAGGGGGGAAACACTTACATAGAGAATATAAATGGAAGGAGGTGAGGACAAAGGAAAGAAGGAGTAGGAACCCTTAGACCCGATCATGATGGATGACGACCAACTCAAGTGGATCTTGGCGTCATCAGGAATGACACGTAGTGAAGTACCATACCAATATAAGATGAATACCAAGAAGAGAGCCATAGTCGCGAGGGAAGGCTTGGCGAGTGATGAGGAAGAGATAGAGGATCTTCGCACTGTGGAGCAGATTGAGGAAATCCTGCGCACAACGTATGAAAGGAAAACAAGAGGTCCAAGAATGGGAGGAGAAGGCAACCATCCTATCCATACTAATGTCAGTGTGGAACCCATAAACCCATGTGCAACTAATACACCAAAGAGAATGCCACCATTTAGACAACCGAAGTTCGGAGGAAGTCTGACAGCAAGAAGTACATCCACACTAGGAGCAACAACTGGAGGACCCAGTTCAGGAAACACTAGTCAAGTATCTACACTACGTAGAGGAGGAAGTAGTTCAATATTCAGAATGGCAAGACACGATCCCACTATTAGATTACCAAAATTTCGAGGAGAAGCAACAGAAGACCCTGAGAAGCATTTGTTCATTTGTGAAAAGATCTGGGAGGCAAAACAAATCACCGATCAAGATACCAAACTCATGCAACTAGCGATTACGCTAAGAGACCACACATTAGAATGGTACATGAGTCTAGACACAAACAATTCCCCTGGGACGACGAGGACACTGGAAGACATTAAGAAGCTATTGATTAATGAGTTCAAGAAGCCGAGCTCAGAGGATTAGTACATGAATGAGATGATTGAGATAAGACATAAACCAGGAGAATCTATATGGGAGATTGACCAGAGATTCAAGCGACTAAAGGGAAAACTAAAATACCTTATGACTGAGATGCAACATCGACACCTGTTTGTCAACTCACTACTCCCACACTTAAAATATCCCTTACGACAACAAAAATTTAAAACGCAGGCAACCTTACAACTAGAAGAGAACCAATACCAATAGATGGACCCCACTATCGAGGAATTGAAGGAGGATTTGAATAATTTAACATTTTAGATAAACCAGAATAAGAATAAGGACAAATGAGAAGCCATTTCGTGCACCGCATGCAGGACTAAAGGACACCACAAGAATGAATTCCCAACATTCACGTAGTATATGGAGACAAGTATACCAAATCCACTACCTCAGGGAGG
Organism: Picea sitchensis; assembly: GCA_010110895.2. Classification (NCBI taxonomy): domain Eukaryota; kingdom Viridiplantae; phylum Streptophyta; class Pinopsida; order Pinales; family Pinaceae; genus Picea; species Picea sitchensis. The sequence continues at coordinate 29,621 of SNQJ01S0139645.1, read as the reverse complement.
ATTATGGTGAGAAATATGAAAGAAACTGGGTCATGACTCTTATCACTGCATGATGATGCAGAGATACCAGACAGTTCCAAAGAATTCATATTGCACCTTTTGTAAGTCAGTAGGCCACAATGACAAAGATTGTAGAACTATGTAGCTAATGCAGGAAATAAAATTAGATGCATACAGGGTACATGCCGAAATTATTATTGGGAAAGTAGTGCCGTAGTTCAATCAAGCCCCAACTCCATACAATATTTCCCAGTAGTAGTACAATACTGCACAATAACCATACAATAACATGCAGTCGCAGTACAAACTGACACAACCCCAGTACAATACCACACAATATAATCATGCACCACAGTATAATGCGCCGAGAGGTGACCAAGCAAGCTACCAAGGAGGAGGACGAACAATAGGAGGTTTCAGACACAGTAGAGGACCAGTCACATGTCACAATTGTCAGCAACCGGGAAATTATGCACGAGAATGTCCACCTCCACCAACAACTTGTATGTATTGTTGTGCATCAGACCACGAGATAGAGGAATGTCCAACACTACTAGTAAAGATTCAAGAAAAGAGGAACCAAAACAATCAGAATGTCCAGTGGATTTTAGCTGAAGCTAGGGATGACGATAGAAACATCAATATAGTCACTCATGGAGGAACGAAAATAGGAAGTGACGTAGTTCGACAAGAGCCAGTACAGAACCAATGGGTAAAGAAGAACATCGAACCAAGAAAGAAGTTCAACGCACTAAAAGAAAATGAGACTTTTAAGGAAGCCAAACAAGAATTTCAGAAGGAGGACACAACGTCGAATTCAACTGTGAAACCATTTAATCAAGCCCCAGAATATGAGATGCCTCCATCATTGGATCATACCAATGGAATGTAGGCCAAGGGAAAAGTAAGTACAATCAAAGGCTTTTTGCAATCATGCGTGAAGGTATTAAGTGATCCTTCATCTGTGAAAATATTGAAAAACATATTAGAGAAATGTGGCAGTGAGATGGAAGAAAATATAGAACCAAAAACTGTCAATCACCTACACACCCGAAGAAGAACAAGTAGGGAATTTAGACTAAATGCTAACATTGGGGATTTCAATATGAGAGACATTATACTACACCTAGGATCCGAAGTGAATGTGTTACCCAAGAAGACATGGCAATGTATGGGATAGACAACACTGGGATACTCAAATGTCCAATTAAAACTAGAAAACTAGCATAGAGTCCTACCGATAAGTAGACTGAAAGGAGTGACAATAGATCTTGATGGAGTGCGCACTAAAGTAGACTTTGAATTCATTGAAATAGTGGACGACATAACACCTTACCTGACACTGCTTGGTTTGGATTGGGCGTTTGACAACCAGACCATAATCAATTTGAAAACCAGGAAAATGGCATTTGAATCCAGAGAATACAGGGTCATAGCACCACTAGATCCATCGGAAGGGGAGATGTTTGTAGAATCCACTTGCCTAGACTTAGAGGATATCAACTAGTTGTACAAAACAACCGCGTGCAATGAGGATTACATAAACCCAACTGTAGACGGGGTACTCAGTTGGCAGAGCATTACTTCATGCCCAATAGAATCAGACACCGGGTTAGAAAATTGGCAACAAAGACTACACGAAGTATCCATGCAAATATGTGCAAGAATAGACTGCGCAGTAAGATGGGTAGGCACATAAATCAGAGAACCACCCAGTTTCCACAGACTAAAGGATTTGGAAACATTCTTGACATAATACAAAGATGAAGTATTAGAAAACCAATGACTATTAATACTTGACTTAGCACTTAAGGCCACACCCACAAGATGGTGGGGCGCACATAAAGAGACCATTATAGACTAGTATCAATGTAAGAGACTACTGTGTATAAGGTTTGGAACAGAACATGAATACAACAAACAAAAAAAATACCAAGGATAAGAGGCACCAACAGAACACTTGGCGAACTGCAAAACACTTTGGAAAATGCCACCACTAGAAGAATGGCCTCATCACTTCATACATACTTTAGAGGGAATACCAGCGAACTGGTATACAGACCAGGAATTGCACAAAGGAACTACAACATGGAGTACATTGCAACATAACTTCACAATCACTTTCTCATTCGAGCATGAGAACCCCAACATAGACGCAACTCTCAAACGAATCAGAGGAGTAATATTCATCAAAGAACTAGAAATAGAATTTATCATAGAAGAGCAATAGCGGAATAAGCAGACAGTCAAGGAACTACTGTCATGTTATCATGTACAAGAGGAAGCACCAGAGGAATATGACCCACGGAACATTCAAATTGAAGAAGTAGAAGGCGAAAGAGATGTGAAAGGAACACCCATAGAATCAGAAGTCATTCCCGCACCAATCAAGGTAAAGAAAGTTAACATCAGGACAACTGAGTAGCCCAAAATGGCTAGCATTGGAGACTACTGGGATGAGAAAACAATAGAAAACATCACAAAATTGTTGCACGAATACAATGACCTTTTTCCCACAACATTTACAGAGATGAAGGGTATAGCCAAAGAACTGGGAGAGATGAAGATACCACTAAGTCCTTAAGGGAGACCTATTAGACAACGAACCTATAGACTAAACCCCATATATAAACATAAATTTAAAGATGAGATCGACAGGATGCTCGAAGTTGGCATCATCGAACCAGTTGAGGAATCAGAATGGATAAGCCCGATGGTATTACAGGACAAAAACAAGGAAGAGGGATAAGGATATGTGTTGACTTGAGGAAGTTGAATGATGCATGTATACACGACCCATTCCCTACACTGTTCACGGATGAAGTGTTAGAGAATATGGGGGGACATGAAGCTTACTCATTCATTGATGGATTCTTAGGCTACCATCAGATTAAGATAGCACAGGAGGACATACATAAGACCATGTTTGCGATGAAATAGGGATCTTATCAGTACATAGTCATGTCGTTTGGATTGAAGAATGCACCCGCAATGTTCTCCAAAGTGGTCATCGCAACATTTAAGGAATTCATCCATCAGTTTCTCGAATTATACCTGGATGACTGGACAACTTATAGTCTATTGAAAAAGCATGTGGAAGTGGTATGCCTAATGTTAGAGAGATGTAGACAATGCCAAATATCACTGAACATCAAGAAATGCATATTTGGAACACCGCTTGGGATACTATTGGGCCATATAGTATGCAAACAAGGCTTGTTAGCGGATCCGTCCAAGATCGTCGTCATTGTTAACTTACCTACACCAAACAAAGTCCGCCAGCTAAGAGCAACATTAGGGCACACATGATACTATAGGAAATTCATTAAAGGGTATGCGTAGATCAAAACCCCAATGTAAAAACTGTTAAGGAAGGATACAAAGTATCAATGGAACGATGAGTATCAACATGGTCTGGATATGCTGAAGGAAAAGATGGTTACCGCATGAATATTAGTATTTTCAGACTGGGAAAACACATTCCATGTGCATGTAGATGCATCAATGATATGTTGATGGGCGTAAGTGATACACTGTCAATTGGAAGGATAGACCCAGTCTGGGGTTGTCTAATTAACCCAAGCCATTTGGTATGACCTATCCTAATGGGTTTAATGGATTTGTTAGCCAACTACGGTCCTAAAGATAGAAAAATGAAATAAACTAACTAAATAAAAGATTCTAACAATTGACACAATAATTACAAATATTTATCCAAGAATGTGAATATACAAATGATTATGAATAGTTTATATATAGTTTACAAGGTTTGCATGAAATCTTGTGAAAATGATTGTTTGATAAAGTTTTTGAATCAAATATGAACAACACTTTTTTTTTTTAAAGATATTAAACAAATAAATACTAAATAAAGACGATTGAAATAGTGACACAAAAACAATCAAAACTAATTAATGTAATCATCATTTCATTCATAAACAACTCTAAATAAAAGAAAAGAATGCATCTACTAACCTCTAACTAATAAGCCAAATGAGTTTATCTTCCTGTGTTGTATGAGCTCCTGCCTGTACTGTTGTTAAGGGAAACCTATAACAGAACAATACTAGCACTTCTAGAATACATTCAAAGAAGTATTTGATATTGGATTAAATTAATAACAACAAAA
>SNQJ01S0139645.1:0-21537 GCA_010110895.2 Picea sitchensis | reverse complement strand
ATATTGTCCCATATATGGTAGGGTAGGTTTCATGTCTTGTTGGGTGTTCATCACCCCTTGTTGTGGAATGCGGTTTTGCAGCGCAGTTCGGGGTGGTTTTTTCACATATTGTTGTGTGGCCTGCTGAGGGGTAGGTGGTGCTAGAGGACGTGGTCCATTCATAGAGTCTTTCATCTGTTTAAAGTCAGTGATTTGGGGGAAATGGTGAGTATAGTGACTAAACTCACCGCAAAGGGCACAAGGGAAGTTGGTCTGAAGGTTGTTGTTATTTTTCCCTTGGTGTTTTTTGTTATTGCGCCCTTGAGGGTTTTGGTTCCCTTGATTTTGGTTGCCCACGGTAGGTTGATTTTGTTAGGGATGGTTCCCTCCTAGTCCTAGATTATTATTATTTCAGTTTTTTCCTTTCTTTTTGGAATTATTCGATGGATGGGTCGGATTGTCCATATTTAGGTGTTCGAAGTGGTGAACGTGTTGAATGGGAAAGGGTTGAAAAAATTTAACCCCAGTGTGTGGTTTCCCTTGTGGAGAGTAAATGGGTTGGGGAGGACCAAGAAATGGGATGTAAGGGTTATTTTGTGGTACTTATCTGTAAGGTACGTAGGAAGGCGTGATTCTTTCACTAGTTCTTAGGGGGATAGTAAGGATTTCCTCCATATACCAATGGATATGGAGGTGTACCATACGTAGTTGGTTGTGGGGGGTATGGATTGTGGTGTGACATGGTACCAATCAATCCATCCTCGGAGTGAGACATCCCTGGTTTGTCTTGGTTGAATGGCATGAGTCTCGAGATGTTCGATATTACCATATATAAGTACCCTGACTGTGAGTAAATGAGTTCAAAATGTTGGGTCTTGCTAATGGCCTCTTCTTTAGACTGGGGGAAGGTAGTGGCCACATCTTTGGAAAGGATGGAAACAAGTGATTTGAGGAACCAATTGAGACATTGTTGCGGGGTGGCTTCAACTTTGCAGAGACTACGTCGTTGGCGCCATTTGTGAATGTGGTCAGCGATGTGCATGGTGAAGGTTTGTTTAAACTATGAGAGTATTTCAAGACCATTGTCATGATGAATTGGTAATTGAAAGAAGGTCAAAAATTCTTTGGCCAAGGATTCAAAGGTCACATGGGACCCATATTTTTCTTCTACATACCACTTGGTTGATCAGCCAGTGAGTGTGCATTGAAATAACCTCAATCGGATGGAATTGTCCATGATGTTGTTTGAATAGCACCATAAGTGGAAGGTCATGATATGGTTGGTGGGATCGTCTCCCACTTTTTTTCAAACTTGGGGATGTCTGAAGGCAGTTTGGTAGGCATTGCAGGCCATGTGGGGTTGTGCAATATAGGATCATTGGTGAGTTTAGTCAGATATGGTATGTTGAGGGAAGACAAATATGGAATATAAGGTAGTGGTGGAGGATTAGTTATGGTCATGGTGTGAGTGTTTTGTGTACCTGACCCTTGAGGGGGACTAGGTGGGTTTCTACTTCCCCCTAGAGAATAAGTTGGCCCCCCACTTCTATGTAAAGGAGAACAAGTGGATGGTTGACCTTGGGAGGTGGACCCAAGTAAAGTGGAACTGATCAATGTTGATCCCAAGACATTATCACTCATAGGGGTGTGAGAAGGTGAAGTCGATGAGTGGGAAAGACTAGGAACTCCCCCTAGAAGAGGAGGGAGATTTAGCAAGCGTCTGGAATGACAGGGATTTTGTGGGTCCCCTATGATGTCTGACTAGATAAGTGGATGTGTGCAAATGGGGATGAGAGAAAAAATGGTCAAGAGCCTTTGCTGTAATTTTTTGAACCTTCACAATATATTTCAAAATTAGATGTAATCAAAAGGACATCATACATAAAGCATTTTGATAAAGAAGTGTATATCTGGATAAGTGGATTTTTTCCGCGTAGGAGAACAAAGAAAACAAATGCTTGTGTCCTAAAATACGTAATGTCCTTCCTCTCAAATAGAACTGGACCTTCCAATAGCACTCAATAGTGGGGTCTGAATCCACTGGAAGAGGAACTAGTGAAGGATGAAGTAATCAATTATAATGAGGGGTAGAGGGTGCATATCCCGAAAGAGTTGGCAATATTTCCCAATAGCCACACAAAATCCGATCAAGGTGCAACTGCAGCCCACAATCACCACCTAGGTAGATGTCCTAAAATTTGGTCACTAGGTACCTTGGTCAAAGTGCGGTATTTAGATTTTCGGCCTCAGAAATGGCTCACAGACTGGATCCCATCCAAGAGGTGTGTGCCTCAATGGGGGACGCACAAAACAACCGAACCTCGGCCTTCAACCCTTCACGGGTATCTCCCTGCCTTATGGTGTAGGAACACTTGACTTGCAGGATTTGAAAGCTCCCTATTTGTCAACTTCTACGATTTTGATGATGTGAGAACTAGATAACGGGGTGTTATTTGGATGCCTATCCTCGAGATCCTAACTAGACTAAAAAAATTATTTTGGTACCTCCCATGGAGGAAAACTTACTGAGTTTTTAGAAATATTTTAGGTGTGGTTGTTTGAGAGATTGGGGGTGTGAACCAACCTCGTTGAAATTAAGTGGGAGTGGATAGTCTTGTCAAGAAAAGGGTGGGGCGTTTCGGAATCCCGTTGGAGGAAACTTACTTTTACCTCCATGATTTCTAAAAAGAAACTATGTGAGTGATTGGTGAACTTTGTGTGTGAACAATTGAAAGTGTGCCAATTTTTAATAATTTAGGTGTCACCTTGATGCATGTGGACTTCACTTGGTCCTTACAAGCCTTGATTACCTAAGAACCTTGTGGAATTTTAAATTCCCTAGGAAACTAGCATGTGGACATGTGGGTCCTTACTATTCCTTTAACTCCCTATTGTGATTTAATCTAAGAAAGCTTTGAAAATATCCTAGATTGTGCACATGTGGGCATGTATGGGCCCATTACAAAACCTTTAAACTTCCCTAGTGATTTAATCTAAGAAAGTAAATTTCACCACTATCCTATCTTTGTATCATGTGGGCATGTATGGGCCCTTACAATCTTAAGATGTGTTTGAAAAAATAAACTAAGAGGAGTCCCGAGGGAGGTTGTTGTCCTCTCCTAAAGATTTTTTCTTTTTAAGGGAGATGAAATTTTCCATCAATCTCTTTCTAATTCTCAAGATCTCTTTAGGGCCCGAGAGAAGAGCATACTCAATGATTGATATAAAATTTATGGTCCCAATGCAAGTTTTATATGTGATGCAGAATGATTCGAACTTAAACTTAATCAAAGAAAGCCATCCATGTGGCAAAATGCAAGAAAAAGAGGAAATTGTGATTTTAAGCCCCTAAGTACCTACGTTTTGACTAATCCCTTCATATGGAGAGGGTATCTAAGTGTGGTTCATATTACAATCTGCATGGAATCAATTTAGAGAAGGCTATGGGCCTTCAACAGATCACAAAAACCCTTACAATATTTGATTTTCTGGATAGATGTGTGGTTCACAGAGTAGACAGAGGTGTTGTGAGCGCCAATGCACGAACTAAAAAATAGATTTTAGGTGCAGGTTTCCAGAATGCACTGAGAAATACAGTGGGTTTGGCACACATGCGCTGAAGATGCGCATGTGGGTTAAAACATGCGTGCACTTTTTATTACAGAGTCGTGAAGAAAATTTCAGATGGAATTCTCTCAACTTAGCTTTGAATTTGGTTTTTTGTAGGTCGACTTGGGTTGGTTATGGTTCCTACAAGTTAAAGAAACAAAAGGAAGAGACAAAATAACCCAAATGGGGGAGGAAATTGATAGCTTTCCCCAGTGGAGTAGCCAATCGGTTGCGTCTCTTTTGTCACCTAAATGAGAAAAATAGAGATGCTTACAAGCCCAATTGGGTTAGCTAGGCAAGACAATAGTGAATGCAAGAGTTAGAAACATCAAGCATATGATATAAAGAAAATACTAAACTAAGAACGATAAGAAAAACCAAACTAGAGTGCATAAGGACATTAGAACAAGAAATAAACAACATCCATGCCACTAATGGAAAGGACTGTATTAGTGGAAAGAAAACACCAAAGAGAAAGAGAGACTTATGGGCCTCCTCTTCCTCCAAGGGAGGGCTCTTGAACCCTCAAATATTGAGCTCTTCTTTCAAGTAACAAACTAGAAGGAAATGGTGAAGAAAATCCAAAGCACATTCACTCAATAGGTGATATGAATGGCTAAATGAGATGGTGCTTGTATGCTCTTGACAAGGAAAGAGGATCATCCAAGAGAATATAGGCAGCATAACAATACAAATTAATTCCTTAAAAATGTAGTGCACCCATGGCCTCCTTTTATAGCATATCTTTGAGGTATTATTCAACCATCTTTTAGTGTGAACAAGGGGCCCTTTAGGGCACCCTTAGGTCTTTGACTAGCCCCCCAGTAGGATTTAGCCGAGATTTGGGTGTCAAATCGACTTGGAAGATGAACCATAAGTGGGTGGAAGGCCAACCACAATCATAAATGCATCATTCTAAGGGGCGCATGGTTTTTTGGGTCCACAGTCGTGCATCATGTGCATGTGCATTTTTCTTGCGTTTCTGGATGACGCATGTGCACACTCCCTATGTAGTCTTAGCGCATGCTAATTTTATAACTGGTTGTATATTGTTGGACCTTTTGGAAATGCATTTTTGGTCCATGAGTGAACTAATGAGTGTTTTGAAGATGTTGGATTCATGTAACCATTTGCGGATGAAATTCTGGTGATAACACATACAAAGCATACAATTGATTCAAATTTAGACAATATCAAAATACTGAGTTTTCACGTTAACCAATGCAAGATTTTATTTCTCCAATTCAATTAGATTAGTGCTTTAGCTATTGGGTTATTGAGTCAAATAAATAATGAGCTAGAAATGCTATCTACTTGGGGGTGTAAGCCCTTTTATTCCCCAAGGCAAGCAAGGCTAACTAAGAAGTACTAGGAGGGTGTAAACCCTTTTACTTCTCCTAGTAAAACTTTATGCAAAAAATTATTCCAAGACAAACTGATAGATATGGTGGGGTTGTATTCCCTTATAATCTCCAATAATTTTAGAAAATCACACGTGTAACCAAGCAATGAATCAACAACAAGATAGATTATTTACCTAGTCCTAACAACAACAAGATAAATATCCTTTTACCAAGATTAATCCACCACAAATGCAAGAGAATATATCCAAGAGACGTAGTGCACTACTTCTTCCACTAATAGCACAAAGAAACCATAATAAAAGCACAAGAGAAAGATATTTCCCAAAGAGAGCGCAACTTTCAGCTAGGAGTCTTCTCATAATGGGAGAGTTATGATCCAAATGAGATACAAATGATCTTTATTTATACAAATCCTCCAAAAAATAGTTTGTCCCCATAACTTGGGGTAAACAAAAGATAAGGGTTCAACGGCCCATATCATTCCCCTTTACAAAATAATATTATTTAATTCATACTTTTCACATAAAAGAGACCCTAAAAACATGACGTCACATTCATTTTGGGTAACTTTTGGAACTTTAGGTCAAGTTGTTGAGTTGGATATGGGTGTGATAGGCCTCCAAAGGCTAAGTGTCTTAGATCCAAGCCTCTCCTCCATGATCCATGGATTCCTTCCTTCTAAAAGTGCTAAGTATCATCAATCATCACCAAACCCTAGCCCTAGGGTGACATCAAGCCCTCAAAGGTGATGTTTTTTCCTTATTAGGAAAGTCATTTAGGTGGTAGGGGCTATGTGGGGTCTTTTTGCATCCAATCTGTGGGCTTCAACTCCCATGGAAGCCCAAGCTAGGCTTGTTCTTCCAAAATTGTCCACCAACTAGGTCCTGCAAAGACAAATGGATATGCCCTCCAAGGATCTCAATTCAAATGCATTATTATGAGTAAATAAAATCAATAAAAGAGCCATATAATAAAATACATCCAAACCACCTCATCAAAATAATTCAATGCTCAAAGACCCTATGCAATTTTCCAAGTTTAGGTATGGGAGGTTTGACAGAATGCCCTATTGGTTGAATCGTACCTTAAGTTTAGGGGTGCTTCCCAAGGGGACCTCCTTCAAAGTCATGTGGATGAGGTGTCATGGATATGGGGAATAATTTTGTGCATCGGGTTCATGACATACAAGGAGTTGTAGTGTCTCATTTATGGGCTCCTTTGTAGAGGGTGTGTTGCACCTTCCTTTTCAATGCAACCTTTTTCCAAGCCCATTTATTTCCTTTTATTATTTTAGGATGTTTCCAAATAGAATCCAAGGTGGGGCTTCTACCTAAGCATGAAAACATTTTCCCACCTTGACTCTACTATGGTCACAACATGCTTCCCCAAGTTGAAAACATGTACGGGGATTCTACCTAAGCAATAAAAATAGTTCCCACACATGCTCCACCATGGTTGGCATTTTTTTATTAGTTATTCTTTTATAGGTCCCGTTAGTTTCTTATGAGAGACATTTCATTGTCCTCGGGATCCCTAGGAAATCATATAAAAGGTTAATGATTGGATTTTAACTTTTTCCAGCTACAAGCCTCTGGGCCTTCAACCCCTTCTTCCCACGAAATGGGGAACAACCCCTTCTTGGGTCAGTATACCCGAAAATCCCAAAAGGTAAGGAGATGAGGGGATGAAGTGTGGAAAGTGAAAAGTATGGTTAGGAATGGAACGATGACTTGTCAAAAATACCTCCCAGTAGCAATCATATCCCTAAGGGTGACCCACTTGCTAGGGCGCAATGTCAACCACCAAAGTGAAACAAGGAAAAGAGTATAATGTCCAAGCAAATGTTACATAATCAAAAGTAGTAATAGATGCAAAAAAATCAAATGCCTCAAATATTGAAATGACACTCACCATAATACCTGACTTGTACCTCATGGAGCAAGGCCCAATGTCTTCCAAAATCCAATTGATGTGGTGGATATTGTCGTGATGAACTTGGAGTTGCGGTGGTGAGGTAGGTAATTTTCTATGCAAGTGGACATTGTTGGTCAAACTGTCTCTTCGTACTCCATGTATGCAACCTAAGGGCCTCGAGACATCATCTCCTTAGTTATCCCTAGGATTTGGGGATAAAAATACCAACCTAATACTTGAACACAATCTTTGTAACCATACTGCTTCCTTTCTTGCATGACTGGCTTCCATGTATTCAACTTTTGTAGTTGAGAGTGCCATTGCAGCATGTCTTTTTCTCATCCAACTGATTGCTCCTCCAAATAGGTTAAACACATACCCACTTGTATATCTTTTGTGATCCATATCGCCATCCCATCTTGCTTCAACAAACCCATGTATTTCCAACACTTTGTCCAATCCTGGTCCTTGGTAGCACAATCTATAATTAGAAGTGCCACGCAAATACCTGAAAACCCTTTTTATTGTTTTCCAATGCTCCTTCCTTGGTTTTGACATATACCTACTCAAAACTCCCATTGCATGTGCAATGTCTGATCTAGTACAGACCATTGCATACATCAAACTGTCAATTGCACTAGCATATGGAACATGGGACATGTCCTCTTCCTCTTCCTTTGTCTTGGGACACTTTTCTACATATAACTTTACACCTACAGGGATAAGAACCTTGACCGGTTTACTTTATTATATATTAAACCTATGTAATATCATCTCAACATATTTTCTTATATTCAACTAGATTTTCATGTTTTCTCAATCTCTTTTAATCTACATTCCCATAATGAAGTTAGCAGCCCTAAGATCCTTCATGTCAATTTTGGAGGATAGTTGTGACTTTACCTCCTTGATTACATACATGTTGTTTCCTACTAGAAACATGTCATAGACATACAACACTACATAAATTAAGTGATTACCAACCTACTTGGAATATACACAATGATCAACCCTGCTTCTCACAAATCCCAGTCTAAGGATGTATGTGTCAAAACTTTGGTACCACATCCTAGGTGATTTCTTCAGACCATATAGTGACTTCTTTAGCTTCCTGGCCAGCTCTTTATTTCCCTTCACTACAAAACCTTCAGTATGATTCATGTATATTTCTTATTCCAGATCCCCATGTAGGAATGTTTTCTTCACACCCATTTGTTCTACTTCAAAATCAAAAGTAGCAGCAACAGATAAAAGAAATATAATAGAAGTTAACTTGGCAATAGGAGAAAAAATTTCACCAAATTCAATTCCATCTACTTAGGAATAACCTTTTCTACTAATTGAGATTTGTATTCCTCCACTTTTCCTTCCACATTCAACTTCTTCTTAAACACTGATTTGTTGCCAATGGCCTTTCTTCCAGTTGGAAACTCAACTAGATCCCATGCCTCATTCTTATCCAAGGCATCCATATCTTCAACCATATCTTTCTTCCAAATTTTACTATACTCTGAATTCACTACTTCCCTAATAGTTTTGGGATCATCATGAATAATAGATAAAGCAAAATTAGCATGCAAATCTGGTGGACTATACCTTTATGGTTGCCTTATTTCCCTCATTGATCTCCTCAATATTGGAGTATGAGGTTTTCTTCTTCTAATTCATCTTCTTCCATTAATTCAGATTTTGCATCATCCAGATCAAACTCTATTTTCTTAGGTTTTTCTTTCCTTGTTATGAATTCCTATCTGGTAACATCTTTAACCTCTCTAAAAACAACATCTTGATTATAAACAATCTTCTTAGTTTTTCAGTTCCAAATATTATAACCTTTCATACCATATTTATAACCAATAAAGATACACTTTTCGGATTTATTAGCCATCTTACTCCTATTTCCCTTTAGAACATGTACATATTTATCACAACCAAACACTCTGACATGTTCAAGAGAGGGTTTCTTACCATTCCATACTTCATGCATATTTTTTTCCACCAACACTAATGAGGGTGATTTATTTACCAGGTAACATGCAGTACCCACTGCCTCTACCCAGAATTCATGTCCTAACCCAACACCAGTGAGCATGCTCCTTGATTTTTTCATAGTGTCATGTTCATCTTTTCTACAACCCCATTTTGTTTAGGTGTGTATGGAGTAGTCTTATGCCTTGCTATACCACAGTTCTTACATAACTCTTCAAATTCATTCCCACATAATTCTCCACCATTATCTTCCCTCAATACCTTTATTTTATTCTATATTTGATGTACTACCAAAGCCTTAAAATATTTAAATCTATCAAATACCTCAGAATTCTTCCTAAGAAAATAAATCCATGTGTTCCTTAATAAATCATCTATGAATGAAACATAATACATGGATTTACCTACTAATGGAATAAGCACAGGTCCAAACACATCATTGTGTATCAATTCTAAGATTCCCTTTGCTCTTATAGCACCAGATAGGAATCTTACTCGATTTTGTTTACCATATATGCAATGTTCACATAAATCAAAATCCAAGGTGAAATTAGACATACCTTCAACCATACCTTTACCATGTAGTGTTTGAAGGATATTTTCTCCAATATGTCTTAGTCTTTGATGCCATAGCATGGTATTCTTTCCAGGGATAGTATGGATCTTGTCTTCTTTATTTCTCTTCTTAAGAACAACATAATTGTTACACCCACCAGTATAAGTGCTTCCCAACGACTTGTACATAGTTCCACATCGAACTCCCCTCATCAACACCATTTCTCCTCTGACCATCTTGCAAGTGCTCTTTCCTAATAAAGTATCCACACTTGCATCATCCAACTTACTTACAAATATTAGGCTCCTAGATAGATTTGGAATGTATATAACTCTAGGGAGAGTTCTAATCCTTCCTTATTTCAGCAACAACATAACCCTTCCATGTCCCATGATTTTGGTTGTCGAGTCATCTCCTAGGAAGACATCACTACCATCATACTTTTCATATTCATTGAAGCACACCCTGTGAGGAGTCATATGAAATGATGCACCTAATTTTATCAACCATACATCACTATCTAAATGTGTACCTATATATGTGAGTTAGACATCACCTCCTTCTTCTATGGAGATTTTCTCCTCTGTGGAAGAGGCATCATCGGATCCCTTTTCTTTATAAACTTTATTAGACCTGGAATCTTTCTCATAATGCCCAACTTTACCACATTTCCACTATTTCCTCAAATATTTTCCTGGGAATTTAGATCTCCTTGTCTAGGACTTATTTGTTTTCCTATCTTGGGGACTACCTCTTACAAATAAAGCATATGTGTTATGATTTTCCATGATTTTTTGCCTCATATCTTCTGATAATCAGGATGAAACTACATCTTCATACTTCAATGCAGATTGTGTGGTACTACCAATTTCTACAACCAGATTATCCCAAGAGTCTGGAAAATAACATAACAAAGTAATACATGTATCTTCTTCTGCATGCGTAATATTAACAGATCCAAATTGACTTACCAAAGTATTGAAGGTATTTATATGTGTTGGACATAGTGGTACAATATTATCATTGATGCCAACAGGGTGCAGAAGAATCTAGTATAAATCCAAAGCTCAAAAGGAAGAACGTTAATCAAAGCTCAGAAGAGATGATGCATTTGAAATAACACATGAGACAAAGTTCTGGGAGTGAAGAAATACTTTTGTAAAGGATCGAGTTACAGAATCGTTAGATTGAGGTGAGGTCAGAATTTGGGAAGGATTAAATCTCAATTGTCAGATCTGAAGCAGGATATTTAGATTTTTTTCCAGTTGTTTGATCAAGATTGATCTAGAGTGAAAATATTGAAACCTTCAGATCACACTGAAGGAAATAAGGCGGTTAACTCCGGCACTGACCACTTCGGCAAAAAGGAGCCTAAAATAGGTAAAGTTACCCGAAGGTCGAAGCCCCGAAGTCACAAACTCCCGGCAATCATCGGATCAGAGGAAGAATAGGAAATCAAATAGACAATTGACATGGATTAAAAATATTCAGAGCACACTAAGGAAGAAGGTGGTCAACTCTGACTTTGACCTACTCTGGTGATAAACAATTCAGATAAACCAACAACTCATGAACCCCATATTTCCTGAATAAACAAAGGCCATAGGATCAAGACAGTTGAAAACCTATGGTGGTAGATCTATTCATCACTTTGGAAATAATCAAAGGATGGTATAAAAGTTCCAAAACTCCCAAATCCATGAAGTAATACATGTGATAGAATACAAATATGACACATGGCCCAATCGGCTACTTACAAGTGTCAAGGTATAGTGGGAACATTAGGTATATGAAAGTCATGAATCAAGGTGACACATGGAAACCAGTCAGCTAGTCTGACGTCAACAGTAACGTCAGCAAGATACACCACTCCAAGATTACATCCTTCAAGGATATCCAGCTTCTCCTACCAGCAAAACTACCTAAAGTGTCGAAGGCCAAAGTCACGAATAACCAAATACCCAGAGAGCGAGAGCTCATTTATGCCTAACTCTATGGTCCTAGATCATGGAAATATGAAGGTTATCAAGAAGGGAGTTTTGATACACCCTTCAATGGAATTTTCTTCGAAAGAGTTGGAAGACTACAAAGACCTGAGTATCGAAACGTCGAAGTCCCGAAGTGAATGAGAATCGTCCATCTCAAACATGCAAATAAAACATGATCGTCAATTTTGATAAGTGATTAAGCACTTGCTTGGCTTACAGCTTAGCCACCGCCTATGATCATATGGAATAGAGGTTCGGAAAGTGCGTATGTACGAATTTTAACATACAGAGAAATATTTTCCCCTCTATCGGGAAGAAACTTTGAACTAGACATGATATGGATTCTGTCTTGATTGATATTAAGTGTTCAAATGCATCCAATGCATTGGAAAGCTAATCGAAAATCTCAAATAAGATCTATTGGAGAATTGGGGATGTATCGGAAGATTAAGAATAAAAAGTAATGGGATTGATTTAAAAGAAATTGATCCATACCTGTGATCAATTTATGAAAATCCCTCTTACTAAATTGAAAAGATTTCACGTTAATGTGTGAATAATAATAGAGGGAGATATTAATTCTAAATTGAAAGACAAATGTTATTATTATTAATTTAAATGAAGAGGTGAAATGGTCCAAAAAAGGGGACACAATGCTTCAACGCTCACACCAGTTGGAATACTATATGGGCAATGAAGAACAGTGAAGAAGAAGTGTCTTTGCAATCCAGATTAGAAGATCAAAGAAGAAGCAGAGTCCAAGAAGAAGAACCAACGATACTTATGTAGTGAGGGTGAAAGGGAGGAGAAAGGGAGGATTCATATCCTTTACTAAGTAAAGTGTGAAAACAAGCGAGTTGGTGCTTCCTAGGGTTGGTGCCCTGAAGACAAGGGAGTTGGTGCTTCCTAGGTTTGGTGCCCTAAAGACAAGGGAGTTGGTGCTTCCTATGGTTGGTGCCCTGGAGAAGGGAATTTGTGTCTCCATGATCCAAATTTAGGAGTGGAACGAACTAATTAAAAGAATGAATACAATAAACATTAAGATATGAAGAAAAACACATATATCCAGTAAAAAATATCTTTTATTAAATAAATGAAATAGGATAAAACTATAAAACTGTAGAACTGAAACTCTTGCTCGAATGGTGGTAGCTATCTTTGAGAAGCGATGTGGCTACTATGCACATATGTCTTAGCAGAATGATTAAAATGAGGTTCCAGAGGCCTTTTTTATATTAGTCATGAATACCAAAACCCTAGACATACAAAAACCTAACCCTAGGAGGTGAAACACCAAAAGTCATGTGGGCCCCTATGGGTAAGTTGGTACCTCAACTTTCTGGAGTCATAAATTTTGCATACGACCTTCATTTTAGGCACGTGATAGCTCGTTGGAAAGGTCTTTCAGATAAATACACATTACGCCATCAAACTTTGACTCTGTCTATATTTTGACTTTGGCGAGCGCAAAAAACATTGTTTAGGGATCCAAAATGGCCCTGGAAGTATAGMAAGATGTSTTGACATGAAAACATACAAAATAAGCCAGTTGGATTAGGTGAGATCCCACGAGTATCCACCTRSAATATGTGTAGGKATTCAGACAGCCCCAGAAGTGTAGAAACCATAATTACAAAGAAGTACAGAAGAACATGTTGAACTAAAAAAGGACAAGAGMAKCCAGTTGGAATAGGTGGGTGGCCACCAATATCCACCTAKATCAATCCTCCCCCCTTAGGAAGCAATGGTATCCATTGCATTGAGTTCCCCCATCAGGTGAGGAAACTTCTGCTGGATTTGGCCCCGGGTGAGCCACTTGCCTTGGTGTATGAGTTGCCCTACCTTGATAACCCAATAAAGTTGGATCATCTATTGGTGAGTGCCCTTGACCTGTGTGTCCACTATATTTTCAGTGGATGCTTGTTCCATGCAATCAGGATTGAGCTCTGTTGGTTTAATTTGTTTTGTGATCTATGAGGTGTCCAATAATGGTGGAAAATATGGCCGAAGGAGGTCCACATTGAACACTAGGTACAGGCTAAGGAAGGGTGGAGCGTTGAACTAAAAACCATTGTTATCCATAGCCTTGGTGATAGTGTAAGTCCCGTTGCGAAGTGGGGGGAGCTTCCAATGGGGCCCTGTGAGATTCTCCTTCTGCAAATGTAACCAGAATTTGTCTCCAACCTGAAACTGGTGTGGTACCCTATGTTGATCATGGTGTTTCTTGTACTTAGCATTGCATTTCTGCAAAATCGCTTGGACCTGTTGGCAGATCTGTTGAATCCAATCAATGAATCCGGTGTCTTTGTCGATCTCAGAATGAACATGGGAAGAGTCTTTCTGTGTGGTGGAAAGAGGTAGTACAACATCAATGGGACCCAAGGGTTGGAATCCCAACCCCACCTTAAATGGGCTCTGATCGATGGAGCTATGGAGAGCCCTATTGTACTTGTGTTGAACATGTGGGAGACTATCATCCCATGTACGTGGATGCTTAGAGTTGTACATACGCAGGATGTGCACAATCATCTGATTGGAAAACTCTGTTTGGTCCTCTGTTTGGTCATCTATTTGGGGACGGAAAGAAGTGTATTTAGTGAGCTTGGTGTCCAACAGTGACCAGAGACTCGACCAAAATGTGTTGAGGAACATGTTGTCACGGTCGGAGATGATGGTCTGTGGTATCCCAAAATGGACCCACACTCATTCGAAGAAGAGATTGGTAGTATCTTCCACTGTTATATTCTTATTGGAGGCTATGAGGATGGCCATCTTTGAAAACTGATCAACGACCACAAATGCGCAGTCATTGCCTTACTTGGTGGACGGAAGGCCAGACATGCAATCCATTGAGATGGATTCCCAAGGCTTCTTGGGAGTAGGAAGAGGGGTGTATAAGCCTTGCTTATTGATGGTTGGCTTGGAAATGGCATAGGCGATGCAAGATATGATATACTTTTCGACGTCATGTCGAATGTTTGGCCAATAAGAATGTTTCTGAAGAATGACCATAGTTTTCTCCATGCAAAAATGTCATTCCATCCGACTGTAGTGGGCTTCCCAAATCATATTTACACACTTGCTTTTAGAAACACAGAGATGGTCCAGATGGCATAATAGTTCGTCATGAATGTGAAAATCGGTGATAGTTTTGCATGTACCTAAGATTTTATAGGTGGTGGAGAAGTCTGGATCGTGTTGATAAAGTTGGGGCCACTCATATGCCTCATGTCCATATGAATGGACCACAGTGGTGATTGGAGCCACGGGAGGTCGACACTCCATGACATGATTTGATATCCATGTCTTATACTTGATGTTGATATGGAAATAATACAGGTAGGTTGACCACTTCTGAAGGCGGTAGTTCTACAATTTCCCATGTGTCTGTATGAACTACAGAGGCTTGTGATCAGTGTGGATGATCGTCTCCTTTCCCATAATGTAATGTTTTCATTCACAACAAGCATGTAGAATGGAATACATTTCCTTGTCATAGGTGGGGTATTTCCAGACAGTGTTTGAGAGTATCTCACTATGGCATGACATTGGATGACCATGCTGAGTGAGAACTACGCCTACAACATAGTCATATGCATCATTATTAATCTTGAATAGTTGTTGTAGATCAGGAAATGAGAGTATTAAAGATGAGCACAAGTGATACTTCACATCATTGAATGTTCTTTTTTATTCCTTCCCCCACATGAAATTTTCCTTGCCACTACCCTTTGTCACTTGGTTGAGGGCCCATGCAATATGGGAGAATCCCAACATGAACCGTCGGTAGAATTTAGCCAGTTGCAAGAAGCTATGAAGCTCAGTTAGTGTGGTCAGGGTTGGCTAGTCACAGATGAATTGGATCTTAGCTGGATCAACATGTACCTCATGTTCATCAACAATGTAGCCCATGTATTGGACCCTATTCATGCCAAAAGAGCATATAGCTTGTGTTGTCACAGAGTGCTCAAAACCTGTTGAATATACTACATGTGCTCCTCCCAATTTTTTTGAAGATGACGATTTCATCCAAATATACCTCCAAAAAATAGTTGGTGAAGTGTATCAATACATCATCCATCGACCTCATGAAATTGGTTGGTGCATTTTTTAATCCAAAGGGCATGACCATCCATTCAAAGAGACCTTCTTTATATTTGAAGGTTGTCTTCCATACATCAGTTGGTTCGATGGGAACCTAGTGGTAGCTAGACTTTAGGTCAATCTTGTTGAAGAAATTTCCCCCCTTGAGTTGGTCAAGAAGGTCATCAATCCTGGGAATTGGGTAACGATTCCTGACTATGATTTTTCTTAAGGCTATGAAATCAATGCAGAGTCTCCAAGCCACGTCCTTCTTCTGCACCAGTACAATTGGGCTTCCGCAAGGGGAGGACTTGGGTCTGATGTGCCCCTTTTGAAGAAGCTCTTGGATATAACACCTGATTTCATCATTTTCCATCCGCGAGCGATGATAGACTAGTCCATTAGGTAGAGGTGCAGTAGGGGTTAGATAAATTTTATGCTTGACTTCGCAATGAGTCGGTACCCCGGTGGGTGAGGAGAAAATGTCTATGTATTCTTCCACAATCCTGTTCACTTGCTTATGCTGCAAAGAGAGGCTTTGTGTAGAGGCCATGGATGTGGTGGTGATCTTCTGCTTACTGTGACCACAGATCACAAAGAAGACGAACTTCTTGGTCTGTGAAATGACCTTATTACATTACTTAGCAAATATTAAAGAAATAACGGTAGGTGGAATTACCTCTAATATCATTTACAATTGTCTACCCAAAGTAATAATAACATTGCAAGGTCTAGACTCATACACAACATGACGCTTCCACAAATATGGTTTTCCTAAAAGAACATCACAAAATTCAAGGGGAGCAATATTAAACAATACCTCATCTTTGAAAGTCTTGATGTCGTAGGGAAGACGAAATTGTTGGCTGACACAGAGATATCTCCCTTGGCGAAGCCAGATGATGGTGTAGGGATGCAGGTGTGGTGTCCTCGGAAAGTCTAGCTACTTGACAACCTCTGTTTAGATCAGGCTCTTTTGACTACTATTATCGACAATGAAATGAAGCAGAGCCCCCTTTACCCACATTTGTGAGTGAAAGAGGTGTTCCCCTTCCTCTGGTACTTATGATTCACTTGGTTGGACTTTGGTGGTAGTGATAGTAGCATTGGGTTCAGCATCGATAATTGTTGGCCCTTGACCAAGTTTTGAGGAACACTTGGTCATATTTGACCATTTTTGGACTTCGACAGCCTGTCAAAGATGGAGTGCCAAGCGAAGCAGAGATCACGGTATCTCGGTCCAATTTTGGGCCCTTTTGGGGTTTTGGGTTAATGTAATGGGAAAGGGATGTCAGCCCGTGGGTTTACCCATGCTTAGGCCCACTTTTGTAATGTATAAATAAAACGATAGGCAATGTAAGGAGTAGATGTGAAGTAGATGTGATTGCTTAGTGCAATTGGTAGTGCATTTATGTGATGTTGAATAAGTGCTATGTGTGAATTGTGTAAGGCTTGCAAGGCTAAGTGCAAGTTACTGTGAGGTTACTATAGGAAGCTAAGTGTTGTAACGCAAGGAAGAAGGATCTAGCGAGTCGCACAGATATTTTGTCCTATGCGAAGAATGGTTTTGGAGGATTTGTGCTTGTAACAGATTGAAGATGATAATAAAGAAGAGGATCTTGTGGACGTAGCCTCGAGGTGTGGGGTGAACCACGTAAATCCGTGTGTTATGCTCTGTGCTTTAATTCAATGTGTTTTTTATTATGCTATGTGATTTGATATATCCACTTATGCTCTGTGCTTCTTGGATATATCTACTTGTTAGATATGATGTGTATGAGGATGCTTAGTGCTGATCTACTGGATCCGATTTGGGTTACTATGGTTAAGTGATGAAATATTATATATCTGAGTGTAAACCGTGATGCTCTGTGATTTCTGCGAAGTATAATAAG
Organism: Picea sitchensis; assembly: GCA_010110895.2. Lineage (NCBI taxonomy): Eukaryota > Viridiplantae > Streptophyta > Pinopsida > Pinales > Pinaceae > Picea > Picea sitchensis. The sequence goes on along the minus strand of SNQJ01S0139645.1, from coordinate 4,160 downwards.
GGTTAAATATTGACGAATGATCGATGCTAAGTTCTTTGTAAAGAATATGATCACATATATGTGTCCCAGCTAAGGTTGCAGACACCTGAGTCTTGCAACCATCCCTGCCTCTACCTCGGGTGAGACTTCATCTGCTTCGCAGGTGTTGCCGAAAGGGTCACTAGTTAGGGATTTGTTAGTGCACTCTTGAACGTTGAACCCTGAGTCTGCCCCTGTTCCAACAAATGGTTCCATTGCCAGGACTTGAAAATGTGATTGTTGGGAACTGAGGAAGAAGAAACTTTGTGCAAAAGAAAGCTCTATTGGTAGATCGGGTGCCCTAGTGTGCATCTTTTTACTCGACCTGTGAAGCTTTGTGCCAGGAATAAGGTCAGATATGAAGAAAGGAAGATCATATCTAAAGAAAAGAAATGAGATCTGAACGCTCTATGCTCTAAGAAAAGTAAAAGTGGAAATTTCTAAAAGAAAGAGGTCAGATCTGCGAAAAAGAGGTAAGATTTGTAAGCTTTGTGCTTTAATAAAGGTAAGAATAGTCAAAAGTACTTAGATATGGAAGTTGTGTGCTTTGTAGAAGTAAGATAAGTGAATTTTTTTATTTCGAGAGCATGGATCTAGGTATGTTTGATAGATTCTATCCTAGCTTAAAAACTAGGGAATTAATAGATGAAAGAAAGTTTGATATTAATATATCTTATAAGTATAATGATAGATATGTTATACCTATGCATAGAAAGAATGTCTGGACTAACAAATGGATGCAGGATCGTAGAAAGAATTTTTTGCAGGCTAGCCATTATGATCCTAGCACGCAGTACAAGAAGAGTTGGGGATCATTGAAGAGAAAGAGAGGATTAACTCTTTGTTACAGTTGCAGAAGACCAAGACATCTTGCTAAGGAATGCCTTGGGAGAAAACCTAGTTGCCTTTGTTGCAAGGCTATGGACCATGAAGTACTGGATTTCCCTAGAATGATTGCTAGACTTGAAAAGATAAATATGGAACAAGCAAACCCTGAAGGAGATCAAGAGACTAAGATTATAGAAGAACCCCAGCAAGAATCAGAGAAAGTATTAATACAGATGAAATAAACCCTGAAGGAACATAAAGATGTATGATTACCAGAGATCTTCAAAGAAAAGGAGCAAGTCGAAGAAAGAATAGGGGACTTCGACATTGACTGTATTATTGATGAAGAAACACAAGTGAAAATTTTTCCAGAAAGAACTTGGGAAGCTATAGGGAAGTCTGCCATGATTCCTTCATTGGGAGGAATGGGACTATTCAGAGGAAAACTGATGATGTTATGTGGAAAACTCGCTCAGATACCTATGACAGTCAATGGAACTTCGACAAAAGAATACTTTGAGATTATCAAATTCATTGAGGACAACACCTCGTTTATTATGCTACTCAAAAAACCTTGGATTGAAAGAGATCAAGCCAGAAAGAAGGAAGAAGAAGAGGTTTTAGAACATCAGAGACAAGAGTTAAAAGATTTCATGGCTAAAGGATCGCACAGTTAATAGAAGAACAGGAGAACTGCTTGAAGCCATATGACACTAGAAGCCCAGATCTCGAGGCCAAAGATACACAAAAGGCTGAAATTTCTACCCCAAACAAATAAGAAGTGATATACCTAAACCCTAGGAGAGAATCTCATTAGCACGAAGTGACTATGTCCAAGGAAAATAAGAATCAAAATGAGAAGATAATCACCGAGACGAAGCTCACTAGAAAGAAGGATAGAAATCTAAGTAAGAAGAAGGCCAAGATTGAAAAATTATAGAAGATCCCAGAGGGTACCTCGCAGCAAGACACTTTGCATAATTGGAGCTTCGTCGGGATATCAGAACAGGGACATATGCCACTTCCTCAAGGAGAAGTAATATAGCCATTGGAAGCCAATATAACCATTTGACTGCTACTCTGAACGGGTCAGAAATCATTTATGGCTCACCACTAGATCGTTAGACCGTGCCATAATGGACAAAACATAAGTTAATGCAGCCTCATACTCATTGCAAGCAGATCGTTGCTAAGTTTCCCTATTTAGTCTATCGCGCCATGCACCGAGAATAATTTTTGCTAAGTAAGAATTTGAGCCCAAAACCTGAGATTACTTCACCCTTTGATCATTTCCTTATTCCCATACTATTCACTGTAGTCTCTGAATTCATTTCACACCCGAGCTAGTTGACCCAAGCTTGTATGTCAGACGAGCTCGGTGCTGCTAAGAAAGTAGTTGAAGAAGTTTTGATTGAATTAATGACTAAGAGAGTCATGTCGGAGCGAGGATTATCTATAGGAGTCCAAGCATTGTCAATGAGAGGACCCCAGGCCTCCCCTACCACTACTCATGCTGGTCCATCTCGGCTGACCGATGAGAAATAGACCAAGCACAGGGATGACATCACAAATGCCAAGCTTATACCACGCATTATACCTACTTACTTACCACCTCTAGGAGGTTCCATCAACCATGACAGTGTACCTCAAGACTTTGAGTACACTTTGATCATTGTGTACCTTTCGAAAGGGGTGCGCGTAGTTTGTCCTTACCAGGATAAGCTTGCAGCACTGAAATTTAGTGATTTTAACCTTGGAGATTGTAAAGTTTACAGCATGTTATCCCCACATAAGTACTTAACCAGGACCAAAGGAAAGAATTCTAAGATTGTCCCACAGTCATGGACCAAGAACCTTGTGCATTCCACACTTCTTAATGTAATGAAGATCCCACACTTCGGTAGACACCAAGAAGTCAATGCATGTGTCAAGTTGTTGTTGTCCTGCTACCATGGAGGATACTTATGGTTGGACCACCACATCACTATGGATCTGAACTTGATTAATCGAATCACAGGCCTTAGTATGAAAGGCTCTAACCCACAGGATTTTTACCCTGGAAAGACCTCAGACCGAGCACTAGCGCAGAGGATAAAAGAAACTTATGGCAATGTTGAGAAAGGCACGTGAGGCTAGAAGGTAGCCTCTATCCAGAGTGGTGAAGTGTGCCTTGCTTATCAGTTGATCGTAGGTAAGCTAGTTCGCAAGAACAGACCAACACAAGTGACTGGATTCATAGTTGACCTCGTAGGGAAGTGTGTTGGGGGACTACAGATGAACTAGGCGTAGTACCTTGTAAACCATCTAGAACTTGATTGCAGAGAAGTGCAAGACCAAGGGTACGAGTTCCACTTTAGTTGGTTGCTCATACTAATCAATTTCATTGTCTGGGAGCTACCAGAAGGTGCCACTTTTTCAAAGATCGAACCCTTCGAACCACTGGCCATGAAGCTATGTATGTTGTGGTACTCCAGTGACATGAAAAAGCAGTGGCAGTTCAATTTTGTCTTCCATGCCTATTACAATTAATTGAAGAATGCAATCCAGTCTACACTGTGCCTCACTCCAAACACACTTCATAGGTTTATACCTTTGATAAAATTCAGCACAGACCACCACTTCACCTATATCACAGCGTGCGCTAATGAGCACAAATAGTAGCTCCAGTCGTACTACAAGTTGACAAAAGAAGACTTGGAGTAGATTACCAAGGAATGGTCGGTGGACCTCCTTGTTGCAGCGGACCCCGCAGAAATGTCTGACGTGGAAAGCCTTGAAGCTATGCTAGATACACCTGGACCAAGAAAGACTAATAAGGATGATGAAGTTCAATATGTCCATAGCACATCCATGAAGAATACTTCGATCTCACCTATGCAGGGAGGTGATGGTGAAGAACTAGGTGGCACAGAAGTTGAGAAAAACAAAGGTGAGGTTACTCCTCCTAGAGAGGAGGAGGATCCCTCTAAGAAAAGAAATATTACCCCACCAAAGCCCTTATCCCGAAAGAAAACTAAGGCCACCCAGACTATGTTTAAGACTACCCTCACACCGGACGACTTCGACTTCTTAATCGCTGCGCTAAATGATTCTTCACTAGATATCGTAGAAAAGCAAGAAGCGAAGTAGGAGGAGGTATTCAGCCGAATCAAGGACAAACTTCAAGAAGTGCGGCAGGCACTCCACTCCAAAAGAGCAGTTTCTACTATGCCCTTGACAATTGGAACAGCAGGAACAGGTGATGAGCCCACCCAATTACACCAGATCACTAATAAAGTCGAATCTCGCCTTCGACGAGCTCAAGAAGACATAGC